>LPNX011071056.1:52654-173205 GCA_001517045.1 Pseudotsuga menziesii
ATTTTGGATGAGTGACAAACTTGAAGACATCAATGTGTAGTGTATTGTTTTGTCTATGTTTAACATGATAGCAATCAGTCAATGAAGCAAATATATACATGTATATAAGCTGAAATGGCCTAACTATCAGAGCTATTGAAACAAAATGTGCATTATTCAATGACTTTGTCTATACCTAGCATGATGGGAAATAGTTATATGCAGTAAAATGTGCAAGCTACCACTGCTGTATGATATTAAACAATTCTATCAACCACATTTAGGACGGAAATAGATCTACATTAATATGCAACACATTTTGGCTTTCTATGCACGCCATGGTCATCTCACTGCGCGGGAAAGATAGTAGCAGCTACGCAGGTTTTCAACGACGCCTTAACAAAACCATGCCCATGCACTTATGGTCAATAACTTAAGAGCAGTGGCATATCCCTTTTAGATGGCTAGGAAATCAACGTTGAGCTCAACAAGGTCGCGCAGAAACGTATAGGTGGAACGGCTAGGGTTCAAATGATGCAGGTAGCACAAAATTGAGACCAACCATCCAACCCTAAAAGAAAGATTGTGGCGAACCCATTCCAACCCACAATATTATCATATAGGGTGGTTTGGTGCAGACAGCGTAACGGCCGTCTGCACCAAACCCCCTCACTCTCTACGCGCAGGGTCACACGGCAACGGCGGTGGGGGAAAAATACTATGCGGGTCAAAATGCCCCTCCCCGCGGACAGCAATGCCACCAAGAACCACAATATATACATGCGATTATAGGGAA
Source organism: Pseudotsuga menziesii (assembly GCA_001517045.1). Classification (NCBI taxonomy): domain Eukaryota; kingdom Viridiplantae; phylum Streptophyta; class Pinopsida; order Pinales; family Pinaceae; genus Pseudotsuga; species Pseudotsuga menziesii. Next base: position 53,430 of record LPNX011071056.1, read on the forward strand.
AGAAACAGCCGCAACACCTAACTGTGGAAAACCAAAACCACCAAATGTTCAACGGAATGGGGAAAGGCAATAGAAGCATACCTAGCACTGATGTGTATCTGGTGTGTATAGCGGGACGAAGACGGTCAGAATTCTACAGTTGCCACCTAGATGCAGGTACCGACAATGGGGTCCGAAAAAAATCGAGCGATCGACAGCATGATAACGATAAGGCATGGCATTTAACAATAACAATAGAATAATAAACCCCTCGACCCCGTATATATAAGGTCAACACTCATGGCATATCGGATGGCGGACCACTTTTGGATCGGAAACTGAAAGCCAACTTTCTTCCGCAACAGACGATAGCCAAAACGCTAAGCCATTCGCGTACCATACTTAGCGGAACCTTAGTAGACTATTTGTTGGGACCAAAGTGAAACCGGAGCCGCAACGGTGGAGCCGCGGAGGGTAAATCGATCCGCAATGGGAAAGAATATGAATCGAAAGCGAAATGACTCCGCATCAAAAGGAATGGTGCTTCTTTCATCTGCAACGGTGGAACCATAAAGTGTACCACTGTCCGCAACGTCGGGACTTGAATCGAAAGCGAAAACACTAAAGGCTCGGAGAGTTAAGAGCTTTGGCAGCCGCAATGGTGGAGCCACAAAATATGCAGCCTTCCGCAACGGCGGGAATCGAACGACTTAAACATCCCGAAACCAAAAGCCTTCCGCAGCCGTAACGGTGGAACCCCCCCCGACTTATGGGATCGGAAAAATTAACATAGGCGAGAAATGAAACATTGAATCAATGATCGAGAGAGAAAGTGGTTTTCCGTCCGCAACGACGGAGAAAGAAATGACAAATCCTTTCGACATAAACCAAAATATTGGCCAGTGTGAAAACCAATGGATCGGAAGATGAAAGTGTATTTCTTTCTGCAACGGCGGAAGACCAAAACAAAGATCCACCTGTAACGGTGGGGCACTGACCAAAATAACTTTCAATTCAGGCATGCTTCAAATGCATTCAAAGGCAGTGATAAAGCTTGATCAAATAGTGGATTACTTCAAGCATTAGAGGAGGAATAAAAAACAATTGGTAGCTCAATCCAAGCATTTAGAATTAACTCAAGGACAAAGAACTAATCGAAGCAAAGGAGGGTCCTAAAAATTTTTGGAATTTTTGGAATTTGTTGTAGCTGCAACAATTGATGACTACCTAGTGAACCCCAGATTTCTGAATTAACCCCTTCTTAGTGCAAGACCGTCTGAATAAAAGTTGAAATATTCCAGATGTTTGTATCCTCAGGCTGGCCAACTTAAGCATTTAAACCATTGAGAAGTAGTCCATTATTTGGGAAATGGTAACATCAGAAACATTGCAAGTCTGAATGACTATTTTTAGGCCTAATGAATGAGGTTTATTTTACCCGTCCTTAGGTAGTTTCATGCTTGGACGCCACAGGATTGTAACAGATAGTAAACAACATTATCCTTTTGTTCCTCATTCCCATGCCAATTGCACTTTTGTGCCATTAGAAATTTAGTTCTTTTGAGTCCTCCATTTGCCTTTCTTTCTGAATTTTATTCAGGCTCCTCTATCCCATAGTGCCCTTTTGTGTGAGAGAAGAATTTGGCATTTCATCTCATGGACGGAGAGGAACTTTCGGCAATTTGAAATTCATGCTTTTGATATTTTGCTTTGATATGTCTTGTTTCTTTTAAGGAGTTTTGACTCTTGATAGCTTTTAGCTTTTCTAAAATTATGGCATGGGATCATTTATATATGATATACTGTTTACCCTACTTCCTTTCTGTGGGTCTTTCGTTGTCACCCCCTTGGATATTTAAGATGTGAAATGGAGCCTCGAAATAGTATTCCAAACCTCTTTACTTCTAAGTTATTTACAGGGGTTAAGTAAGACCTCAATGAATGCATGGCCAGTTAGCAACACTGCTACTAGAAGACATTCTATGTTTCAAAGCACGGTATTTTGCTCAATATTTCAGTTAATAAAGAACCCTGATGTTTCCATTGCAACCAAAAGTTTGCCTCTTTATTCAAAATCAACAGAACTACTAACAAAGCGGTGAAAATGAAAGAAATCATCAAAGCTATAAATTAAAATAGAACAACCTCAAATCAATAATCAAAGCATTAAAGCAAACAAATCAATTTATTTATGTACAAAGCAAAAGAAAAGAAATTTTTTTGCCCACTCCTGAATATCTTTAATCTTAGGGAGTTAGAGGGTGGGCTGGATTATAGACATGAGACATCTAACCATGGTCTAGGTCTGCTATTTTTGAAATTGAACACATGTCTACTATCCTACATTCATCCCTTTCATCCTGAGGAAGTTGAAGGAGCTCAGGCTGAGTGTCAATCATCGAACTGGCCTTTCTTGAGGTATGATGTCTTAGCTTAAGCTCAGTCAGATAGTTTCCCATGACAGAATCAGCAGATTCATTTCCCTCTCCTAGCCCAGTAACATTGTGCTTCATGTAGGGCTCTCTTAAAATCTTAATCAGGTTTGGGCTACCCTTCTGAGGCAACCATAGGTGCGACTAGTATGAAGCAAAGCAACCATCTAGTCGTGCTGACCAGTCTCGATTCAAGATCAATCCATAGCCATTAGGTATGTCTGCTACTACAATATCAAGGTACTGACATATCTTTTTATTTGCAGACAATCGAATCAGAACATTCTTCATATCCCCCACCACTTTGACACTAGTCTTTTCTAGTTGAGTGACGTCCCAATCAGTAGGTATTAGCTGCCCATTAAGTTTTTTGTAGATTGCAAGAGGCATAACATTCACTAATGATCCAGAGTCCACCAGACAATTATACACCTTATGGTTCAAAATCTCCAGAGTCAAAAGGAAAGGTGGGGTGTTAGTTTTCCTTTCCCCAGTTGATTTGACCTTTTCCTCCATAGGTTGGTTTTCGGTAGGTATCTCCTCTTTAACTTCCTTAATATTTTAAGTGTTCTCTTCCTCAACATCTTCCACAGGTTTGATAGGCTCAATGATTGGTTCTGTTTCCTGGTTGAAAGTAGTGACTTTAGGTGGTTTATCTTCATTACTGACATGTGCCTGTCTCTTGACATTCTTTTGCAATCTTTTAATCTTCGAAATTGTTAAATCCATGTCCTTTGTTGCTTTAGGTGTGCATTCAGTTTTGAGAGCGCTCTCTTCAGTGTCAAACAGCGAGGCACCATCCCATGAAAACATGGTGTCATTATCTTGTTTCTCCATAGTCTGGTTTTTATTTTCCTCTTTACCACTGTTCTTGGTCAATTTAGAATCTAGCAACTGATTCACAACCAATGTCATCAAATTCAACCATTGAGGGAACTTCTTTTCCGAATGAGCTTGTTGGTGAAAAGTGCAGAAATTGTCTCCTCCCACTTTTGTTATATTCATTGAGGCTAAATTTGGGGGAGAGATTTTCTATTGGTTGTTATCCTCTTTTTATGGATAGTATGGTTTGTAAGTTTTCCGCATTTCGCTTTCTTTTTCCAGATCTATTATTCAGTTGGATAGTTTCTGCATCATCTTCAGCATACCCTGATAATCGTGTGCTTGCTCCTCTTTAGGTTTAGACAGCAATAAAGCTCTTCTATTTGAAGTTTTCTCTTCAGGTAAATCAGGATAATCTTCTACACTTTCCCTTTCATCCTCTACCCTTTCTGCCCCTTCATAAGTCTCTACCAGCGTAGGTTTGGCTTTCATCTTGGCAAACATGGCCAACTCAGGTCCTAAGGCTGAGGTATAATATTCAATTAAGACTTTGTCAGAGGGTCTGTCAGCTTTAGAAAAGTTCTTTAGGTATATTGAAAATCTTTGAGTGAAACTATGTACCTTCTCATTCTTCTCTTTTCTTAACAAACCAAGACCTTTCATCAATGAGGCATGTGTTTTTTGGGCTATGTATTTACTTCTGAAAACCCTTTCGAAGGTGTCCCAATTAGGAATAGAGTTTGCAGGAAAGCCGAAATACCAGGATGCTGCTGCTCCTTTCAGGGTGTGTGGGAACAGCCTACAGACCACGTCTTCATACTCCCCAGCCCTTAGCCCTTCTAATGCTAGATAAAAGCTTTGCAGGTGGTCATATACAGCAGTGTTTTCATCAGGATCAAACTTAGGCAACAACTTATCAAAGGCTTGAGGTAAGTTATGCAAGGGAGGTGTGAGGTTCAAAGGCGATCTATCTCTCCATGCTGGCAGAGGGTTGGGCTGATTTACATTTATGCCAGCCATAGGCACAGGTATAAGAACAAGAGTCTGAGCAAAGAGAAACTTAGGGTGAGGACAGGATTTCTTACTTCAAAGGTATAATCGAAACCTGTAAGTACTTGGGTCAGGTTACAAGATTTAAACATCTGCTGGTGGGGTAATCTTGGGAAAATTAAGTTTCCACGGCCAGCCATGCACTGGCGGCCCTCCTTCTAGCACCAGAACTGTTGAGGCCTGGAAATTCGCAGGCAACAACAGAAAGGCATTCTCCCCAGTCAACGTTCCCATCTAGCCCGTGACTATTTGGTATGGGGAATCCATCTGGTTTGCATTCCGGCTACCGTAGGTCAAAGTAACAAAACAAAGGTTTTACCGGTTGCGGCCCGGTCCACCATGTATATTTTTGTATTTTTTGACTTAAGTATGATATGCATATGCCTAATTAACTATGCAGGGCAATAAGGATGCAAGGAGTATTCACAATGTGATGCGCAGGTTCTTACCTCTCGTCTTAGGCTCACAAGCATCTAAATCACATGTGCAGAATAAAACTAACTACCTATCTATCTATCTATGTATCTATCTATCTATCCCCGGGGAGCAAACTTTAAATTATTTATGAGTAAGGTGAATTTTGCATGTATAATAAAGAGAAATTACAGATAGCTGATATTTTTTCCTACAACACATGAATAATTAAAGATATTTCAACAATCAGTTAGCTAATTGTTTTATGAATAGCATACATTACTCATGGTGGTAATTCCACAAAATAAACTAGAAATCATTTAAACAAGAACATAGGTTCTGAGAGTTAGAACGATCTCACGGTTAATGGACAAAAAGCTGGAAAAACAAAATAGTTCATCTTTCAGCCATCCACAGCATAACATTTGAAAATGCCACCCATCTTCCTCCAACAGGCAAACAATACTTCTTTATTGCAAAGAGAAATAGTTCTTCTTACAATATAGCTTTTCATGTCTAACTGGGAAAAAGCCCCCTTTCTTCCCTCTTATTCTATTACATTTATACAAAAATGTGAGACGGTTGGGCTGCCCAAAGTAACCTTTGGGCTTCCCAACTCTTCGTTTCCCAACGCTTGACTTTTCTCGAAGTTTTTTTACAAAATGTTACATATTACAAAAATTGACCACTCCTTTATGAGGAGGGTTCCACTTGGGCATCTAGAAATTTCTTCCATGCCGAAGCTTCAGTGGAAATGCCCTCAAACACACAAGGCTCTAAAATCTAAATATTAATCTCAAACTTAGCATCCTGGTTCTTTATAGCCTCAATCTTGGCTTCACTCAATCGAAGCTAATCCTCCAGAAGCTGTACGCTGATAGCTCAATGATCTACTTCGCTTCTCAAGATCTGATCATTCAGTTCTTTAATCTGTTGTACTTTGGATTCCTCCTCCTGGTATCTCTTCTGCAACAGCTCTACAAAGGCGTTGTGAGCCAGGAAAGCTTCAAGCCTCTGCTCGGCCTCTATCTGGCACTGGTTGTAGGTAATGAGAAGCCTTATGAAAAACTCGGTGCATGCTCCTTTCATCTTCTTAACATATTTTTTGAAATCCTCCACGGTATTTATAGCAAATTCCAGCAAGTCATAATCCTGCTTGAGGGCCTGTGTATCCTTTGATGGTAGTTCTGCTGGAGTTTCTTCCTTGTTTTCCAGCCTTGCCATTCTTGCAGTCAGGACTTCAAGGACGTCCTGAGATCAATCTACAAAGTAAGAGGAGGTCTCTAGGATTTCCTCCAATCCGCTATCTACCTGCATCACCTTGCACCTTTCTCCTTCTATAGCAGTCTGTAGCTGCAGTTTCTTAGACTTTTGGGCCAAGATATGCGCTTTGAATGGTTGGAGGCTAACCTATTGCTCCCTTGTTTCCTCCAGAGCAGTTGTCAGAGAAGAAATCTACTCTTGATGTTTCTCTTTCTATTCTTGGGAGTGCATCTCACTGGCCTGCAAGATAATCTTTTGCTGCTCTTCTAGCTCTTCTACTTTTCCCAGCAGTTGTTCATTTTCACTCCTTAGCTCTTGAAATTCTTTCTGCACTTTCTCCAGAGCCTCCTGTGTGGTTTCCATAGCTTGTTTCTCTTCCTAGAGGAGCTGCAACTTAGCCTTAGAAGACTTCATTTTCATCTGCATGTCTTCATACTTCCGCTTCAACCTATTGCTCTCCTCTCTCTCTTTCCTCAAGGTGTCTTTCAATTGAGTAGAGGATTTCTTAGATAGTTCCAATTCTGTCATGATCCTACCCAAATTATCCTCCGAAGCTTGAATCAGTGATGCTTCAGCTCTAATGGTGAATCTTGGATCCTGGTTTGTTCCCAACATAACAGGTGTCTCCATTATCATTTTACCAGGCAGGCCTTCTGTTTCAATTTTCTTTTCTATTCTTTTCATTATTCTCTTTGTTGCCCTATCATAATAAACAGTGTTGAAATCAGGGATTTCTTCACCCAACTTCTGTACAAAGGGGACCAGCATGAGAGTGGGGACCACGGGTGTACTGGAAACATGTACTTGTGGGTCCTAAACCTCGGGGTTCTCCACGTCCTGGGTCTGCCCTGCAGTTGTTTCAAAAGCTGACTGCTCTGTCTGTGTTAGCTTTATCCTTTTAGCTTATTGCTTTCGGAGTTCCTCATCTAGCTTCCTTTTATTTTCTTCTTCTTCTTTCTTAGATGCTTCTTCTGCTTTCTCAGCTGCTTCCTGAGCGGCCTTCCTTTTTTCTTCTTCTTCTGTGTGTAGCCACCTTGCAGCTTCTTGTGCCAACCTCTGGGCTTCCTCATTTCTTCTCTTTGATTCTTCCTCAGCCTTTGCTTGTTCATCTCCCTTCCCACCTTTGGTGGTGATCTTCTTCTTGAACCTTCTTCTCAAGGCTGTCATGTTTACTGCATTTCAGAAAATGGATTCTTCCCGATCCAAATGGTGGGCATACTCAAAATGCACATTGTTTGTTTTGCAGTGTTCAGCTACTTTACCGTGAGTATTATTCCTACGGAAGGGCAGCTCTCCAAAATGGAACTTTTCCATCTCTTCTACAAATTCATCATCCTTTTTTACTCTGGTAAACTTGTAGCTTCCTAACCTGAAGGGCAAAGGAGGATAGGCGGTCTTCTTGTGCTCAAACATAAAGCTGCCTATTCCATCCAGGAACACTTGTCTGACTGCCTCCTTGTGAATAATGTAATCAGTTGCATATTTGGGCAGCAGGGAAGGTGCTCTCGAACCTCCAAACATCCTGAAGTACAGGCCATTTTGAGTCAAATAGTAGTCTTCATACTCCTCTATTATTTGTAGTGCCTCCTCTGACATACAATCACACTCCTTCAGGAAAATGAGTGTGTATAAGGGCATGATAAAGTGTTCACATACTTCTTGATAATGGCTGTGATATGTGTGTGCCCACAACGGTTTATAGGTAGCATAGACAGGCATTCTTTCCCTATCCTGGATGCACCTGAGTCCAGGGAAAGACTGATTACACAATATGCAATCGATGAGTATGGAACTCATATAGAACTCAGACCTCTTTTGGGCCACTCCTCCCAAAGTTGAGGCCAAGAAAGCTGAAATACTATTTGATACAAGGCTAGCCCAGTTGAAAATTGTCCCCTGGGTTGCAACATGAAAAATGAAGGGTGTCCACTCTAACTTGAAGAACCTACCATGTGCTCTTCCAAAAATCATGTTCAGCATTAAAGCTATGAACCTATAGGGGGCCCTTAAGGTTTTTGTATCGTAATCACTCGTCGGTCTATATCTGTAATGTTTTCCCTACAACAACATCTTTTTAAGAGTCTCTACTAGGTCCATTCTAATGTTGTTCAGCCAATCATCAGATAAAAATACTTGGGCTTCTGGCAGGTGGTAAGCCAATGCTATATATCCAGGGCTATATGCAGCATAGCCCTGTCTTTCAACATTTTCCAGAATCATTGTTGTGACATCTGCCCGGGGCAGAATCCAACCGATTACTTCAGAGCACGGGAACAACTCTGGTTTGGTGGCGATCTTCATCAGTGAAGATCTTTCTATGTTGGCATATATGGACTCTTCTTCTAATCCCATGTCAGGAACCTCTCTGCGTGTGATCAGTCTATATATTTCCCCCCACTGGTATTCAGGTTCAATACCAGAAATGCACTTAGTGTCTTCGTATATGTATTCAGTTTTAGTGACAACTTCTACTTCGGGATCTTCCTCGACCACCGGGGTCTTCTTCTTTTGACTCTTTGACATTGTGGATTCTTCCTGCCATAAAATTGTAACATTAAGCCATTTTGGCTGAGTGACAAACTTGAAGACATCAATGTGCAGTGTATTGTTTCCTCTATGTTTAACATGATAGCAATCAGTCAATGAAGCAAATATATAGATGTATATAAGCTGAAATGGCCTAACTATCAGAGCTATTGAAACAAAATGCGCATTATTCAATGACTTTGTCTATATCTAGCATGATGGGAAATAGTTATATGCAGTAAACTGTGCAAGCTACCACTGCTGTATGATATTAAACAATTCTATCAACCACATTTAGGATGGAAATAGATCTACATTAATATGCAACACATTTTGGCTTTCTATGCACGCCATGGTCATCTCGCCGTGCAGGAAAGACAGTAGCAGCTACACAGGTTTTGAACGATGGCTTAACAAAACCATGCCCATGCACTTATGGTCAATAACTTAAGAGTAGTGGCATATCCCTTTTAGATGGCTAGGAAATCGACGCTGAGCTCAACAGGGTCACGTGGAAACGTATAGGTGAAATAGCTAGGGTTTAAATGATGCAAGTAGCACAAAATCGAGACCAACCGTCCAACCCTAAAAGAAAGGTCGCGGCAAACCCATTCCAACCCACAATATTATCATACATGGTGGTTTGGTGCAGACATCGTAACGGTCGTCTGCACCAAACCCCCTCACTCTCTATGCGCAGGGTCGCACGACAGCGACGATGGGGAAAAACTACTATGCGGGTCAAAATGCCCCTCCCCGCAGACAGCAATGCCACCAAGAACCACAATATATACATGCGAATATGGGGAAAGAAACAACCGCAACACCTAACCGTGGAAAACCAAAACCACCAAACGTTCAACGGAACGGGGAAAGGCAATAGAAGCCTACCTAGCACTGATGTGTATCTGGCGTGTATAGCGGGATGAAGACGGTCAGACTTCTACAATTTCCACCTAGATGTGGGTACCAGCAATGGGGTTCGAATAAACTTGAGCGATCGACAGCACGATAGCGACAGAGCACAACAGTTAACAATAACAATAGAATAATAAACCCCTCGACCCCATATATATAAGGTCAACACTCGCGGCATATCGGATGGTGAACCACTTTTGGATCGAAAACTAAAAGCCAAATTTCTTCCACAACGGCGGACAGCCAAAATGCTAAGCCATTCCCGGACCATACTTAGCGGAACCTCGGTAGACTATTTGTTGGGACCAAAGTGAAACCAGAGCCGCAACGGCGAAGCCGCGGAGGGTAAATCGATCCGCAACGGGAAAGAATCTGAATCGGAATTGAAATGACTCTGCATCGAAAGGAATGGTGCTTCTTTCATCCGCAATGGCGGAACCGTAAAGTGTACCACCGTCTGCAACATCAGGACTTGAATCGTAAGCGAAAACACTAAAGGCTCAGAGAGTTAAGAGCTTTGGCAGCCGCAACGGCGGAGCCACAAAAGATGCGGCCTTCCGCAACAGCGGGAATCGAAAGACTTAAACATCCTGAAACCAAAAGCCTTCCACATCCGCAATGGCGGAATCCCCTCAACTTATGGGATCGGTAAAATTAACACAGGTAGGAAACAGAACATTGAATCAATGATCGGGAGAGAAAGTGGTTTTCTATCCGCAACAACGGAGAAAGAAATGACAAATCCTTCCAACATAAACCAAAAGATTGGCCAGTGTGAAAACCAACGGATCGGAAGATGAAAGTGTGTTTCTTTCCACAATGGCGGAAGACCAAAACAAAGATCCACCCGTAATGACGGGGCACTGACCAAAATAACTTCCGATTCAGGCATGCTTCAAATGCATTCAAAGGCAGCGATAAAGCTTGATCAAACAGTGGATTACTTCAAGCATCAGAGGAGGAATAAAAAACCATTGGTAGCTCAATCCAAGCATTTAGAATTAACTCAAGGACAAAGAACTAATCGAAGCAAAGGAGGGTCCTAAATTTTTTTGGAATTTTGGGAATTTGTTGCAGTTGCAACAAGTTGTAAATGCTACATTTTGTCTTTAATAAAAATTTGAATGAAAGGGAAAAGCCACATTAAAGAGAAGACTATGCATGCAAGAGTGGAAGATGTAGAGCAGTGAACCTCAGGGAAGTACACTAGGTGCTGGAATTCCTTAATGACGATGAACAGACCCTGGAGAAATCAGGGTGCAGTGGTTGATGGGGATTCAATGGTTAATGGCGGCATATCTACTGAATGAGATCGGACAGACCCTGGAGAATCAGGGGATGTAGTTCTATTATTTGGTCGAATGTGCTTGTACATCCTCCTCTTTTTTACTAGCATTATTATATATATAAATAATACTTATCTGCTCAAATCTTGTACTAGTAGAAGTAGTTATTTTTTGAGTGAAAAGCGCATGTATAATTACATATATAAATAGCGGCTCTTGCTTACAAATACATAAACGTAATCTGCAGAGTGTTGATGGGGATTCCTTGGGGAATCGACCATAGATGCAAAGTAAGACCTAGGAAACCAAAATATAAGTAAGCATATGTGAGGAGGTAGGACGTTGTTGAGTATGCTAGGAAATAATGACATCTTGTTGTGTGACCACTTTGTCTTAAGTGTTATTAAAGAGTTGAGAGAAATACTTGCTGCATGAGCACTCTGTGTTAGTGTTAGGCAAGTGATTTCTTCCTGGAAACTGAACTGAGGTTAGAAGTCTCCGCTCTTGGCATGCATAGTTTAGATCAGGGGTGACTGAGGATAGAGTACATATGTGCCTAATCTACAGTTGGGTGGAACATTCTTGTTCCCATTTCATTGCACCTCACTTTACAACCAGGTTCCATTACTGGGTTTTGTTTCTGAAAATCTAGTGAGCTCAAGGTATGTTTGTATATGTATAAATATGTGTTTAAATGATAAATAGCAGCTTTATATTTATTTATGGGAATGATGCTTATGAACGGGTGTATTCATACACTGTTTTGAATGATTGTTCCTTGCATTTGGTAAAATGGTAACTCAGATAGTGTATTATTTTTTTGTACATAGTTACCTGTATGTTGTGAGAATTCCTGTGATTGATGAACTCCGGGCATGTTTGTGTGTGTATGAATGTATGTTTCAATGTTATAGAAATGATAGAGTAAGCTTTAGGTTTGTTGATGAAAGCATTTCTCATGATGCTCATATGACTATTTTTGCATTGGTTATGTAGTGCACTAATGGTATGATAGCCTACTTTGTTAAATCAAGTTGTGACTGCAATGACTCCCTAGAAGAGTAATACACATACTCTGATTGATGTTTTGCATTTGGGTTTTATCATTCTCCAAAGAGAAGTATTCATGTTCTGTTATGAATGACTAACTGCATTGGTTATAGGATTCATTAAAGTTTCCTTGCACCTACTACTTCAATCCACTGTAACTTACATAAGTGGTATGGCCCCTACAAGGGAATACTCATATTCTATTTGGAATGGTTATGATGCATTGGATGCGTAGATCATTAAGGATGTAATGCACCTGCTCTGTTTTAATATACTGTAACTTGTGTGTTGATATAATTTCCTATGTAAGGGTTACTCTTTCTTGGTTAAAGGTTGTGATTGTATTTATATACAGGGATTCTAAGGTTATAGAAGCCATGCTCTGTTCTAAAAGTATGAGATTCTCCCCTTGGTCACATGAATTTTCTAACTACTGTTAATTATGCTATGTGGTGAGCTACTTGGATGTGTTATTGATCTACTGTCATTAACCAGTAGTAAGGGACCCTGAGGGGAAGGTCAAGTATTTCTCGGGGGTTAAACCCTTCCTAGCCTAGAGAATCCCCTATATAAGACCTGTGGTCCTTAAATGAAGGAAAAATTATGAGGGAAAGTGTGGTAATTAGTAGCCACTAAACCCGCTTCAAAATTCCTAAGCTTGAATTCAACTTAAATAACGAACTTGGACTAAGTCTATAAGGCCACCAAAGGTGAACCATCCCTGGTTTTCCCCTAAGGAAAATACATAGTACAACAGTGTAAAAATTATAAGGAAAAAATGTTATTAAGTTTATGTGTGTTCTGCAACCTGCGATCCACATTGCAGAAGCGAAGTTGCAGAGGGGTAAAAAATGTGAATAAAAATGTGCCTTCCGCAATCCGCAATCCTCTTTGCGGGAGGGTAAAGTTTTGGAACAGGTTATGGGTTTTCCACAATCCACATTACAGAATGCGGAATCCAGAAATGAAATTGTAAATCGATAAAATGTTAGAGTTTTCGCAATCCGCAATTCGCATTGCAGAATGGGGAAAGCGAAAAGTTAAACTATGGATATTTAAGGGTTTCCGCAATCCGCAATCTACATTGCGGAATGCGGAAAGGGAAAAAAGTGGAATTATGGGGTTTCCACAATCCGCATTGCGGAATGCAGAAAGAGGAAAGAGAAGGAAATATGGGATTTCTGCAATCCGCAATATCCATTGCGAAATGTGGAAAGCAGAAAGTAAAAAGGAAAATATAAGAAAAACGTGAGATTTCACAATGCGCAATCCACATTGCAGAAGCGGAGTTTTGGAAGGGATTTTAATTGCGGAAAGGACCTTTTAATTGAAAAAAGGGATTTTAATTGCGGAAACGACCTTTTAGTTGTAGAAGGAACAATTAAACTTAAGAATTAATGTTAGAACAAGATTCATGGCCCATGTCTTATGTGAAGGAAAAAGAATTATATGCATGTTTAGCAGGTTATATGGGTATGTGACAAGACCTTTTATATGCAAGTGGATTTTTAGAAAATTGATCATGTTTATGCCATAACTTTTTGTTTTATCAACCATTTCATAAAAAAATATATGTCACACTACTAGACACTGACCTCTACACGCTATAAAAATATCCAATCCATCATCATTACGTTAATACCTTGAAAAGCTGCACTACTTGGTGTACTAATTTCGAGGTCTACTTTCTTAGATAATTTAAAAAATATTTAGAAGTACTAATTTTATGTTGGAAAAATAGTGCCATACTAGTACTATTTGTTATCTACATATTTGTCAAATTTTGTATATTGATTCCATCATTTAGGCATACAAAGTTTGCACTAACATGGACATATACCTTATCATTAGTTGAAAAAATAAAATGTCAATGTAGAAAAAAATCAAAATTGAGTTAGTTGTGAACATTTTCAATAAATAAAAATTTTATATTTTGAAAGGTAATTCAATTTCCTATGTATCATTTTTTTAACTCGAAGTAAGATTCATTGTGTAGGTAAGTCTAAATACCCATGTAAATTAAAGGATGTTTGTTTTTCAGTTTTGTTGCATGGAACTTGCAAAAAGAGACCACCATTAGCTTCCAATCACCCTATCACTTTGAATTCCCAACTTATGGGGTCTTGATGTGTGAAGTCTTTATAGTGAGATTTGTAGAAGGCTTGAATTAGGTTGGAGTGGGAAATATTGAGGTCTTCGTGTAAGATTGGTGGTCGAATATGGCTAAATTCTGGGCTTAACGAGACTTTGGGGATGCCTCAGTGGTTGATTGAGACATTTTGGCCGTGGAAATTTTATTGGTTCGTGGAGTAGTTTATCAGGTTATGAGCTAGGGTAAATATTCTTTGTTCACTGGTAAAACTGAGCACATGCATGTTTAAAAATGATTTACTTGGTTAGTATGAAGTGGATGGAGGATTTTGTCTGAGCTCCTGAGTGGGTGTAGCTGGGAGCGCAGGGTTCATTTGGTACTAACAGCTACAAAATATTTGTTTTGGTGTAATCTATGTGCCTCAGTGAACACAAAATAATGTGCTTGAAAACCTCTTTATGGACGTAATTGGAATTGAACGGTAGATCATTGCATAAAAGATGAATACATCTTGCCTCCTTGCAAGTTCGTGGTCTCCTCTTTTTACTAGTGCATCAACCATGTGTGAGAGTTTGGAAACAATCTGATAGCAACCAATGTTAGTAATTTGCCCATATCAAAACGGTTTAGATCGATGATGAATATTCTACTCGAAATATGTAGTGATAACACAATCAATCACACCCTGCACAGGCATCCAAAATCTGTATTGCTAACAGCAGCACACCCTCACAAAATCACAAGTGATCTTTCATTCTAAGTTAAAGGAATAAAGGGAGGCATCGAACCTTTTGATGGGAAGACGTTTACATCTGTCAGAAGTTTATTAATGTATGCCAGAACCATTGACCACTAGAGTTTATGAGCTATGTAACAAATCTAACCACATGTGGAGTAATGGTCATCAAACTGGGTAGTGGAAAACAATATGCAGGCCTGAGAGCTAAAAGACAGGAAATGATTATGCCAAGATACACCCGAAAGACAGAGGATTTATGGCTCTACCAACTTTATGGTAGAAAGGTATGGTGGTTCTCACACTGCTCGGAATAACACATGCAACAAAGCTATTCTTAGTTTTGATATTATTGTTGGAATGTTAAGTTGGGCAGGTAAACTAGACATGAAAGAACAATTTTTTCTATTAAAATATTATAAATATGTGTGTGTGTGTGTGTGTGAATCTAAGCTTGGTGTCATATCCTAAGAGGTTTTTTTAGGATTTTCAATGAAGCCAAGATTGGTTTCATATACTAAGAGTTCTTTGGTTTTTTAGGATTTCCAATGAAGCCAAACTTGGTTTCATTCCCTAAGAAGTCTTTTAGGATTTCCAATGATTCTTCAAGTTCACCTATATATATCTACAATGTAAGGCCAAGTCTGGTTTCATATCTTAAGAGGTCTTTTAGGATTTCCAATGACTCTTCAAGTTCACCTAACACTTTGATAAATGAGTTTTACAAAAATATTTAAGAAAAACCAATTTTGGAAAAATGTTTAAGAATGATAAATTTCTAAATCTTTTAGAAATATAAATGGTTATTTAGAAATTTAATAATTTATAAAAATAAAATACTAAAAGTAAAAATGTTTGAATTTCATTAGTATTATTCTTTATAACCAAGATAAGAACGAAGTCTGGTGAGCTTCATAGTGAAACAACTAAACAAACTAAATGATTGTTTTCTTTAAGTCACCGTCATCTAACTATATTTAATGAAAACTAATTAAATAAATAAATCATTATTAACTTCTAATTTATCATTAGGTGAGAAATCAAATGTTTTACTATAAAATACAAAATTTTATTAAATACTTGACCTAAATTAAGTTGTATTAGTTTATATCAAAATTTGAATTTAAATTTTAAATCGTATTAAAATGTGTTTAATTTAAGGTTGATTTATTTTTCACCCATAGGTGTTTAGATATTACCTTATATTTTGGATTTCCTTGAGGGGATCAACAAGAATATTTAATTACTTATAAATTTATAATTCACTAAAGTTTTATACTTCTTATTTTTTTTATTTTTTTTGTTTATTAAATAGAATTTGTTTTATGTTTTTTTCTTGGTTTAATATTTGTATTATATTTTAAATGGATATTTAGAAGGATTTGGTAATTAGTTTAATGTTTAGTATTTGTTTAACAACCACCCATCTCTACAAAACTAAGTGGCTTGATATACCTATAGTGTTCACCAACCACTTCACTTATAATTGTGCTAGTAGATATCTTATATATATATACATATATTGACGACCCAATCTAAAGGTAAAGGGCCATATTATTTTGTACATAAAGCTGTCACAAAATTGTAAACTACATGCAAAACCAAAAATAGGAATCCAAATGAAAAAGGTAAGTACCCAAAATTAGAATATGAAAGGAACCCAAAAATAAATTGAAATCTAACAGCCATATAAGGAATTTAAGCATATAATTGTGCTAGTAAATATCTTTTATATATATATATATTGACCACCCAATATATATATACATATATATACATATATTGACCACCCATATTATTTTGTACATAAAGCTGTCACAAAATCGTAAACTACATACAAAACCAAAAATAGGAATCCATATAAAAAAGGTAAGCACCCAAAATTGGAATATGAAAGTGACACAAAAATAAATTATACAGTTATCAGTTATAAAAAACAAAAATGGGAATCCAATCAAAAGGCGTGGTACCCAGACATGGACAGAAATGGCAGTCCAATCAGAAGGCTTGACACCCAGAATTCTATTGGAATACGAAAGCAGACAAAATAATTGGAATCTGAAACACCCAAAACGAGTTTAAGCAACAATATGCGGAAGGATATCTAGGGCGTAGGATGAAGCATAGAGTGGTATGCCCCAGTTCTGGCATTCCAAGTAAACGACTCCTACTTGTGCCCGCTGCAAGAAAGCATTTGATTGGCGATCATGGCGGAAACCCTAATTACATATTCATGGCTACTGGGCTCGGTCTGTTTCGTGGTTGGTTTCTTACTGCTTCAGCTCTACAAAATACTGTGGAGGATGGACAGTCCATCCTACAACTTGCCGCCTGGTTCTACAGGGTGGCCATTGATTGGAGAAACCTTCAGCTTTATCGAGAGCCACGCCAGTTTTTGCAAGATCGAGAGCGAAGGTAATTTGATTTTCTATTCCCTTTACATAAAAGGGAATAGAAAATTCAAAATGAATCTGTTTTTCAGCGGTATTCAAAACCAATAACCATTCGGAAAATTTTAATTTTAATTAAAAAAAAATTAAAATAATAAAAATGAAGAATTTAAAAATTATATTTTTTTAAAAGTACAACTACTTTTAAAAAATACTAAATAAGTAATTTTCAAAATAATAGAAAATATTTCAAATATAGTAGAGTGGTTTTTAATTGTGTTAAAAAAATACTGAATAAGTAATTTTCAAAATAAATAAAAAATATTTCAAATATAGTAAGTGGTTTTTAATTGTGTTCAAGTTTATGTTAAGTTTTATTATATTTTTTATCTATCATTTTTTTAATATTATATTTTTAATTAAATTTATTATAAATATTGAAATTTACCTTTTTTTTTAATTTTATATTTTTTAATAGCTTTAAGAAAAGTACTTTAACTATCTCTAACTATTATGATGATTTAAAATATTAGTATTGTAACAAATATTTTTGAAATTGTGTTATAATGTGGATGCATGTTCATTACATTATATCAAAAGAAGTGATTTCCATTTTTAACAGTCTTTGTGTTACAAAGAATGACAAAAGGCGGGTTTGACTAAAATAGGAAGCAATATTAAGAAGCCACTTGTCTCCAATGCACACCTAGTCATAGCCATGTTCTTAAATATGGAGATAGTCACTTATATGAGGAGGATAGGAGCGACTAGATAAGCCATTAATTATTTTGTAAATGCTATACTTTCAATTAAGTTTATGATGAATAGATATCTATATGAAGTTATTTGGTTTACCCTTGTTAACATACATAATATTATCATTTAAGTGATATTTTGAGATTTGATTATCATAACTTTTTTGTCAATATTAATGATTTATACCTATATTAAAGAAAACATTCTTGATAATTTTTAGTTACTTATCATAATGATAATGAATAATATAATTCAATTTTTTCCAAAAAAAACTTAACTATATTATAAAAAAATTACATTACATTTTGCACATAATACTATAGCATGATTAAAATACCAAAATAGAAAATAAGATCTAAAAAGATTATAGATTCCAAACCAAAATATACAATTTTTTATTAAAAATTAAAACTATTTGCACATAATACCATAGCATGATTAAAATACCAAAATAAAAAATAAGATAAAAAAAGATTATAAATTCCAATCCAAAATATACAAATTTTGATTAAAAATTAAAACTATGATTTCATCAATCTAGATCCTCACTCTTATATACCAGCTATTCCAGCTATTGCTATTGATTCTGTCCATTATTTTTCAAACATAAAACAATGTTTAACTCATACATTTACATATGTTGAGCTAGATGCAAGTTCAAGTTAAAGCCAACTAAAAGTCCCTTCTAACTCCTATGTGATATGTCACCTACTTATTTTTATTTTCAAACCTTATTCGGATAGGATATGACATCCGCTTCCATATTGGGTCGTCTCTAAATTTGTTTTTAATTTTATTATATTCATTGAAATTTTTAGAAAGATATAATACTGAGAAAATTATCTCTTTATTATATAATTTTGGTTTTTTTCAAAAAGAAAACTGAAATTTTGGAACTAAGATTTCAGCAATCTAAACCATCTCTTATATACCATCTATTGCTATTATTTCTATCCACTGTTTTTCAAACATAAAACCTATTCTCCAACTAATATAGATGCATGTTGATTATTATAAAAAAAACTTAGTTTATATTGTGAAAATTTAATTTTTAATTTGTTGGTGGTATTTAAGAATTAATAACATTAGATAAGGTATTTTTAAAAATTTCCCAATCGGTATTGATGAACTCCAGCTATGGGAATTACGTGAATACAAATAAATCAGGTACGGAGAGATCTTCAGATCGAATTTGTTTGGAAGGCCTCGGTTGGTTGTGTCCGTTGATCCAGAATTCAACAAACATGTCATGCAACAGGAAGGCAGGCAGTTTGAAGCCCACTATATCAAATCTACTCGAAATCTCATCGGCAAATTCAGTATGGTTTCGGTGCACGGAGATTTCCACAAAAAGCTCCACGGGATGGCTGTAAATTTGCTGAGAATGGAGAGGCTGAGTGTGGACTTCATGGACATACAGGACCTTATGCACACCACCTTTGTGGAATCAACATTTTGGTTGCTAATAATTTTACGATACATGAAGAGTCATATCATTTTGACAAGTATTTTGTCCCTTTTATATGCGTGCTGCGTTTATCAAAGAAAAGTGGTGAGTGTATAGTTTATGGACCAATGCTCATGGTATACTAGGATGAAGATTGTTCATTGATTTTATCATTTTCATCGTCGACTATAAATATTGTTAATTTACAGTACTATTATCATAGATCAAATTTCTTAAGCTTGAATTTTTTTTTAGTTTTTGCATTCATCTTAGTTGACTTAAAATGATTTTTTAGATTTCTTAATAGTTATGTTTATATCACAAGTGTTTAAATTATGGTTTTTAATTGTTCTTAAATTATGGTTCTTAATGGTCCATGATTAGCTATATTTGATTTTGATTCATTCTTTGAGTTGACTATGTTCAAAATAATACGTTTTCCTTCACATGAATATTATGTTTGACTATGGCTCGACTATAGTATCACTATGATTGACCATGTTTCAATATTCAATGGCATTGTAACATGGTTATATCTCTTGTCATGTTCATCCTGAGTTGACTATAGTGAACTTGTTATGTTTTCGGATGGTTATGTCACATTGCGACATTTATTGATCTTCCTCAAGTAGTATGTTGGTTCTTGTGATATTCGATTACTTTTGACCATTGAAATTTTAACTATGTTAGAGTATAATTGGGTTTGGTTAACTATGATTGATCCTGCATGACTATGGCGAACCATGTTTGAGTATAATTGGGTTTGGTTAACCACGATTGACCCTTTTTTACTATGGTGAAACATGTTTGAGTATAATTGGGTTTGTTTAACCATGATTGACGCTTCTTGACTATGGCAAACCATGTTTGACTATCAATCAGAATAGTTGTTGATTTTTTACTATGGATGGAAATGGTTGAGTTTGATTGAGTTTGGCTGGCCATGGTTAACCATGGTTGGTTGTGGTTGATAATAGGTGATCATATTTGAGAGTGGTTGATTATGTTTCACTATGACATTAATTTTTATCAACTTTATATGTTTCTTAATGGTAATGTCACATCACACCAGCTTCTAAGTTTGGCTTCATATCTTAAGAGTTCTAAGTTTGGTTTCTACTTATATTCATGTCACATCACATGAATATAAGTAAAAAGATAAACAAAGAGATAGCTCGTTGTCAATTAAAACATTCATTACTTAGATATGCTGCGGAATTTTCATAGAAATAAACAGGAAAACATTCATAACATGAAATAATTTGTAAGTTAGAACGATCTCACAGTTCATAGAAAAGATCAAACAGAAGTAGTTCACATTCAACTAGTCTATGGCAAGCATTTGAGACTCCACAGTTCCTTCTCCAGTAGAAAATATATACTCTTTATTATAAGAGGGAGTAGTTCTTCTTACAATAACATTCCAAAAAGATCACATGGAAAAAGGTCCTTTCATACATCTAATTCACCTCTATTTATGCAAAAATAAAAACTTTTGAGTTGCCCCTTTAGCCATTTGGGCTTCCCTTAACTCTTCATTTACGAAAATTTGTCTTCTAGTGTATGCTCTTAGAAAAAAGATAAATTACAAAATATTACATAATTGATCAATCGTTTGAACAAGCCAACTAAGTGGGCCCTTCCTGATCATTTATGAATTTCTTCCAAACATTTGCATCTATTGCTATAGTTTCGAAACCAGAAGGCTCTAAGAATCTGATGGTGATCTCATGTTTAGCAACTTGAGATTTTATATTTGCCACTCTCGCTAGAATCACACGAAGTTGGTCTTCCAATAAATGACTTCTCACTGTTGCCTATGCTATTACAGTTTTCAGCACCTTCTCATCCAAACCTTTGACCATTTGGATGCCTTGTTCATCCTCTTGCCATCTTACCTGCAATTGCTTCAAAAATCCTTCATGATCAGGAAATTATTCTAACCTTTTCTTAGAAGATGTCTGACAACGATTGTAAGTTATGAGAACTTTTCTATAGAATTCTGAACAAACACCTTTTGTTCTTCAGACTACCTTTACCAATTCATCTACTGCTTTACTCCCGAATTCAATTAGTTCATACTCTAGCTTCACCGCCTCTAAGTCCTTCGTGGGTGCATCAGCTGGAGGTTCCTTGGTTGTTTCCAACCAAGTCAAGCATCCTCGTAGAATTTCCAGGATATCTTGGGTCCTCTCTAAAAAGTAAGAAGCTGTAATCACAATTTCTTCCAGCCTTGTCTCCACTTGCTTAACTTTCAACATCTCCTCTGCCATCTGAAGCTGCATCTGATGAATTTTACTTCTAAGTGTGAGACCATGCTTCTTCAATGGCTCAATATCTATTTTATGTTCATTAGATACTTTTAATGAAACTTCAAGTGAAGCTTTCTAGGTCTCCAATGCTACTACTTGAGTTTCATAATGCTTGTATTTCCCCTCAACAGTAGTCTTTTGCATCTCTAGTTCTACCACTTTATTTTCTAGACTTCCTTTCTCTTTACTCAATTCTTCAATTAATGATTTCAGATTGTCTCGTTTTGCTTCTAAGATCTTATGTCTTTGTTGAAGTCTTTCAAACTATGACAAGGTGGCCTTGGATTCTCTTTCAATATTGCTTGTTAATAATACCAAAGCATCCTTGTCTGACTGTAAGGTTTGGCACTCTGCTTTAGACTCCTCAATCTCACTAATCATGTCTTCGTACTTTCTCTTTAGACTTTGACTTTCATCTCTTTCCTTTTTCAGGGTTTCTTTCAATTGAGTAATCTTCTTTTGAGATTGCTCCAAATCCGTCATTATTTTATCAACATTGTCTTTAGTAGCTAGGGCTGTGGCTACACCAGCCCTTGCCATTAATCTTGGATCTTTATCAGTACCATGAACCATTGTCTTTTCATTCACCATGACTCCCTTCTTTCCTCTAGTGTTCACTTTCTTCTTCGTTCTCCTAACAATTCTGTTTTTTGCTTTGTCATAGAAAATAGTATTTAGATCAAGCACTTCATCTTCTTCCATGCGAATAAAAGGAATCAATTCAATTCCTGATGTTGAAACTGGATTTCCTCCTGCTATGCTACTGGATGAAACAGAGGGTTCTACTGGATCAGCATAAGACCGAGTATGCTCTTGATTTGCATAGTCCTGTTCCTCTTGTTCCTTCTGTCATAACTCCTTAGCAACTTTTTCTACATGCTCCTTTTCTTTATCAATAGCTTCTAATATTAACTTCTCATTTTCTTTTTGCTTTCTCTGGATTTCTTCTTCTTCTTTTCTTTTCTCTGCTTCTTCAATTCTCTTCTTGACCTCTTCCGCTACTTTTCTTTTTTCTTCCTCTTATGATCTCAACCACTCTTTTGCTTCTTGGGCTAATCTATGTGCCTCTTCTTGTCTTTTCTTGGTAGCCTGTTCTTGCTTCTTCAATTTCTTAGCATCCTTTCCCTTTCCACCAACCGTAGTTATCTTTTGTTTAAACCTCCTTCCCAAAGCTGTCGTATTTTGAGCATTCCATAAGACTTATTCATCTTTATCCCAAAAGTATGCATACTCGAAATGCACCCCTACTGTGGTACAATAATCAACAACCTTATTTTTGGAATCATTTCTGTGGAAAATTATTTCACCAAAGTGAAAATATTCTAGCTCCTTAATGAATTCCATTGTAGGTTTTACTTTGGAAAACTTGTAACTCCCTATAAAAAATGGGACTGGAGGATACACGACCTTCTTTTGCTTGAATAGGAAGTGACCCACTCCATAAATGTATAACTGTCTTACTACCTCTTTATGAATCACATAATCTGTAGCATACTTAGGCAGAAGGGAAGGAGCCCTTGACCCACCAAACATCCTCAAATAAATTCCCTCCTCAGTCACATAATAGTGTCCATTATCTTGCACAACCGTTAAATCCTCCTCGGACATGCAATTACACTCAACAAGAAAAATCAATGTGTACAACGACATGATAAAATATTCACAAATATTCTTGTAGTGACTGTAATACGTGTGAGCCCACAACAATTGGTATGCAGCATATACAGGAGACTAGTCCTTATCCCATTAGCATTTCAGCGATGGGAATGGCTGCGTGCATAAAATACAATCAATCAAAATTGAGCTCATATAGAACTCTGTTTTCTTCTGTGAGACTCCTCACAATGCTGCACTTATGTAGGCAGACAAACTGTTTGACACTATGTTTTCCCAATTGAAGATGGTACCTTAAGTAGCTACAAAAAATATTACTGGTACTCAACCTATTTTGAAATTCTTTCCATTGGCTCTCCTGAATATCCTATTTAACATCAAGGCTATCAACCTGTATGGAGTACGAAGGCTTTCTATTTCATACTCTCTTGAAGGCCTCGTATGAAAATTCTTACCTGGGATCATCATCCTTTTGACTGTTTCCATCACATCTAGATTGAGGTCTTTGAACCATCCTTCAGTCAAATAGCTCTGGGGTGTCGGCAACTTGTAGGCCATGGCTACATAGGTTGGGATATAGGCAGCATAACATTTCCCTTCAGTGTTATCCAATATCATCCTTGTCACATCAGCCCTGGGGAGAATCCATCCTATTACCTATGAACAAGGAAAAAGCTCTGGTCGAGTAGCCACCTTCACGATTGCTGATCTTTCGATATTAGCATAAATAGGTAAATCCTCGAATCCAGCCTTTGGGACACTCTGATTTGAGACCATTCGGTATATTTATCCCCATTTATATTCAAGATCAATATGAGTGATGGATTTGGTGTCTTCATAGATAACCTTGACACGGGTTATTATTTCTACCTCAGGTTCTTCATTTCCTGCTTATGCCTTTTTTTTCTGCTTTCGAGGCATGTTGTTGTGTAGATGATGGGCCCGTGTTGATCATACAAATTAAATTTAGTCTATTACACATATAAATAGAAAATTATATACTGAAAGCATCAAATATGTTAACTAGAACATTACCATCTCATCAAAATGCATGTTAAACAACTTTTGCTTCTACCCAAACCAAAATGTTCTTTCTGTATATGAAGTTAGAAACCACGAAGCTTTCAAGGCTAGTTCGGAAAAAAAATTACAAGCAAAACTTCCACCAATCAAACCCTAGGTTTTCACCACGACCTTACATCTATAGGTATTAATACTAACAGTGGAAAAACCCTGAAAAAACTAGACTGCAAATAGAAAATCCCTCCCCCAACTTCCCATGAAAACATAACCACGCTTAACCAATGGTTGCGTACTTGCCCTAAAATGGCGAAGGAGATGAGGGAGTGGTGCAGATGGCAAAATGCTCGTCTGCACCCCACCCTCTTTCTTCCAACAAATTTCAAAGAACAAACTATGGCTGGATGAAAATAAATAAGAACCAAAGCTGGCAGGTAAGCTAAAACAACGTCTATAACTAAACAACCTAGGGTGAACCCCATATAAAGAAAATACCACTGCATTTTTGAAATAACCCCCACGATATAAGCCAAATGACCTAACCCTATCAATCTACGAATAAAAAAAAAAACACTAAGAAACATGATTTGAGGAGAATCCTACCCGAAAGCTCTTGAGGATGACATGGACGAGCGTGACCTTCGTGAGCAAACAAGTCGCTTAGACAAAGATAGTTCCTTGGCTTCAATTGGAAAATGGCACAGTGAACAATGGCCGTAAAACAACCTCAACGGGATTTTATAAGATTAGACTCGAGTAAAATGAAATCGGCTGGGAAAACAAATGCATGGAAAAAGGCGTCGGAAACACACTTGTTAGCGGATGCGAGGCATCAAATGGATTTTGAAGAATGGGTAGAAAACACCGAAGCACATAAAAAACCATTGGTATACCAACCAACTAACAATGCATCGGCATTGGAAAACACTAAGGGAAGGTGTTAGATCAGTTTCAAACTCCACATCGACCAAAAAAACAACTAAGTTCTCAGATCATTCCAAAAGAAATAGCCAAAACGATGGGAAAGACATTAACGAAGCTTCCACGGATATTGAAAAAAGATAGAAGATGAGTGACCCGGTGCATTAGGATGGCTCAGGACTAATATTCCGACACATTGGCAAAAATATTCCGATGTAATATACGAGGGGACATCCGATACATCGAAAAGACTATGGAAATATCCTGATGGGAACGTCAACTGGATAGACCACTGTGCACCCGATACATCGAAAAGACTATGGAAATACCCTGATGGGAACATTGACTGGATATACCACTGTGCACCCGATACATCAAAAAGACTATCAATTGTGCATCCGATACAAGCAAACAACTTTCAATTTTTTTAAACTTTTAAGGTCATGGGGCAAAACTTGGTGAAAAAGTTAGACTTTCTAATCCTTCTAAAAAACTAAAAAGCTAAGGGGGGCCTAAAAAATATTTTTTTAGTGGGGGATAACAGTTGCAGCTGCAACAAGTACATGACATCGAGTAGTATTAACTATATTTTATGTTTACATTTATGTTATTGGAATTATATGATTATTATCACTATCTCTCTTTTAGAAAACTTATATTGTATTATTTTCTAAAAGAACATAATCATATGATTAGAAAAATACAACGGCAAGCATGATTTATGAGTTATCATTCAACTATGGAGCATCTTGTATGCTTAAGAACATTGTCGAGGAATGCTGCAATAATAAAACCAATATTATGTGTTTCTTTATTGACTTAAAAAAAATATTTCACATATTGCAAAGAACTAATTTTTGGAATATATTGGCAGAGCTAAAAGTCCCTTTTGAGTTGATAATTCTTACAATATGTTTGTACTAGAAGGTTATTTCCAAGTTTAGGAACGTTGATGGCTAGTTAGAATAAATTAATTGTAATATAGGAGTCAAGCAAGGTTCTCCTCGTCGCCCCCCCCCCCACCCTTTTTGGTATATACATTGACAAGCTAGAGTGTTGTTTGAAATATGTCTATTACGTTGGCATGAGTTTGTATGGTAAAATCATCATCCTTATGCTATTGTTCTTATGGCGAGGATTCTCTATGTTCTTGACAAGTAACAAAAAATTCTCCATGATTTTTTCTCTAGTATGGGATGAGTGGAAACAATAACAAAAAAAAGTTATGGTAATCAAATCCCAAAATATCACTTACGCCAATTTCATGTATGACAACAACAAATTCAACGAAGTGACTTCGTACAAATATCTCAAAATTCATCTTCATCACAAGCTTAATTAACTATGGCATTGAGAAAATAATTTATGCAAGGTGAAAATCTTATTATGGACATGGAAATAGTAGCAAATCAACAAACCTATTTAATAATGTCATCATCCTTGTTATCTAATATGGATGTGAAGTTTAAGGGTGCAACATCACTAGATAGTCATGAAGTAAGATAAAGAAAACCCAAAAGTGCTTTATAACATATAGTCTCAAAATTAAAGGAAATATACCCTATCTTATTCTCCTCATATAAGTGTCAAATCTCTTCCCCATTAAGAGAATCACTATAACAAAGTGCCTAATGTACAAGAACACGATGAAAAACATGGAAAATAAGAGACTTCTTAAGATATCTTAATACTCTAGTCAAATATACATAAAAGTTAAGCGAAATTGGCATAAGGATGTCAAGTCCTAGCTAAATCATTTGGGAGTCAAGGAAAAGGTTACTATGTAGAATAATTATAATATTAAAAGTATTAGGTTACATCTAGAAGTTGTGGTATAATAACGAATTGCAATTCAACTTATTCATGTCACAATGTGACATAATTTTATGTCCACTTCCCTTTACCAAAGTCAACCATCTTTAATTATAGTAAACATGGTAATCCATAGTCAATTGTTTTCAACCATAGTGAACATGGTCAACCACCATCAACTTGGTCAACCATAACCAACCTTAGTAATCCCTTATCAACTAAAGTCAACCATGGTCAATCATAGTTTACCATCACCAAATGATACTTGATCATGGTTCACCATGGTCAGCCATAGTCAAACATAAACATTTACACATATGGTCAACTATATCTAGAAATTGTCTACATAACCATAGGTAAACAATGTCAACCATTGGAAATCATACTTAAACATGCTCAATAATGCTCAAACATATATAACAATAGTAAAACAAAGTCAATTCTACTCAATCATGATCAATAATGATCAAACACGATTAACCATCTTCATCCATGGTCAAACAATAGTTAACCATTTTAAACCATTATTAGCAATGGTCAAACACAATCATGGACCATCATCAAACATCTAGTCAACTATGGCCAACCATATTTAGCCATAGTCAATTATTTCCAAACCTTACCAATTATGGTCAACCATAAACAACCTAAGCTAACTCATGTTCACCTTATATCAACCATAGTTAACAATGTTAAGCCATTTAAAAATAATTGTCAAATAAACAATTAACAATGTTAAAATATGGTCGATTATAGTCATCCCTAATCAACCATTAACAACTTAGAGTACTATGTTCAACCATGAGAAAACCATGGTTATGTGAAGGGACAAGCAAGGTAGAAAAACATACCAATAATTCTCACAAAGTGCAAGTTTGATTGAGTAATTTCTTTCCACCAACTTCCAAAGATCAACTTAGGAGGGGGGAATTGAAAATGGAATTTTCTTCTTCTAGATCCTTGTAATATCTCAAATTTTGGACCTAACACTTATAGGCATGAGCCTATTGATTATGATGATACCTTGATGGTTTATTTTGATATACTGGGTCAAAGACCCCACTGCATATGAACATGATGATTTGTTTATATATTGGGCTTAAGCCAATTGTTGATGATATATATATATGATTTTTTTGTGTTGGGCATGGACCCTAAAGCACATGATTGATGAGATGTTTTGTGTTCAGTGAGGAGCTCTGGAACACATGAGTAATTGATGTTTGTGTTGAGCGAGAAGCTCTGAAGCACATGAGTATTATATTTGTGTTTAGGATGAAGCTCTAGAATACATGAAAAGATAAATTGGAAATGTTGGGCATAAGCCCTAGATCCTTCCATGTTGATGTTGAGCATAAGCTCTGGAACATCAGATCCTTGGCCATTATATCCCTAGGTGTATCGTACAAGTACATCCTAGCATTAGTGTTGAGAGAAGAGCTTTGGAATCACACTAAGTTTGTAACTCCATGTTTTTAGCGTTGAGTATGGGATCTCGGAAGTTCCAAGAGTTACTGAAAAGAATTAATAATTCCTGAGTGAAAATGACTCAAGAAAATTATTGATCTCATCTGACTTATTTATAAGTGATTAAATGAAATTTTGAATTTCTGTATACTCATCAAATACTAAAGAACTACCATGTTATATGAGGGAATCCAACATGCAAGGATGTTTAGAGTTGCCTAGCCTAGTAGACCTAACCATCTACTTAATGACCTTAATCAAGAAAGTGTCATAAGTGTAGGGATCATAATACATTATTCCCAAAGACAAATGTTAACAAATATTATATTATTATGTATTTTATACATGGTATGTATAAAGAATAAATATAGCAATAATATTAATAATATAAGAAAGAAGGAAAACCTTCATCTATTATTATTTATTACTAGAAGATAATAAATAGTATAATACAAGGTCTAAATAGGAACTAGTTGAAAGTTCCTAAGTTAATGTATTAAAAAGCACCTAAATTAAATAAAAAGGGTTAAATCAAGAAATCAAGGATTCTTTATTTAACTTCCCCTTTGACTGAAAATTCTGTCTATAAAGTCCCAAGCCAAAGAGAGGCTTGGGGATCTCATCTATCTTTTTGGAGTCATTATTCTTCGTGTTGATTCTCAAGAGAGTTCTTGGAGAACATTTTCCTAGAAGGAAAAACAAGAATTGATCTAGACCTGATATACCAGTTAGGGAAGACTTACCTTAGGAGCTCTAAGATATTTTCATGTTGAAACCCACTCGGGGGGATCCGGATTGAAACCAACAACAATTTTAGGTCATGGTTGGGTGGAATGTGGTAGTTCCCAAGTGATTCAGTCATCTAATACAGAGGTCAAATATGCCTATGAATTGTTAATGTTGGTTAATTAAGTGTGCAGGTTTCAACCATTAAAGGATCCTCAATTTTTAGGTATGAGGTTCTGGACTTCCTATTTCATTTTCTAGAATAAGTGTTGGTTGTATTATGCAAGGGTTTACATTATATGTTCTAACCCTAGGTGTTTTTGTTTTCCTTGTCAAATTCCTTTAAGGGTTTACATTTTAAATTATAAACCCTAGGCTGTAATTTAATTCATGTGCTAGATTTATCAAAGGTTTTGTTCATTCAGTTTACTTATGTGATTTAATTCCTATTTAAAAGTTTTATCAAGGGTTTTTCACTTTTGGTTTTACTACTGTATTATCTCTTACTGTTTAAACCTTGTTTTCCTACAAACTAGAAATTACATCAAATTAAATACATAGTTGTTCATTTTCCTATATACTCTACTGACAGATTGCATATTGTCAGCAGAGTCATGTTATAAATAACTAGAACCTAACACACACACACACACACACATATATATATATATATATATATATATATATATATATATGTATGTATTATCAAGTACAAACATTGGATATAATTCTAAAATATTAACACTATAAATTACATCTAAGAATAACCATAATCTTCAATTACTAAATTTAAGATAAGAACCAGCCAAGACCTCTCAGGGTCTGCATAATAAACTCATGCTATTAACCAATATAAACATTATACTGCTTTTGAAAGGAAACATTATCATAAACCATTTAACAGTCCATGTATCGAGACCATATAAATGGTCCACGATTTCTAAACATCTAAGCTAGCTACATCTAAAAAGCATAAGCAATAATATTATTATCATCATCCTAAAACCATTGCATAAATAATAAACCAAACCATCTAAAATTTATAATCTGCTTAATCAAAATCGTATGCCATAAATTACAAGGCCCGACATAATAAAACCACAATATTATTACATACACAATAATCAATTAAAAAACATGTATTTGTACCAAGGTCGCAGGATTGAATCATGTGGACACTCAAATGCCCAAATCGCACCCATATTTATAAACTCCCATCTTAGACAACAACCCAGGATCGAATCTTGTAGAGTCTCGTTACCTTCTACAAAGCCATGCTATACATAGTATATATGTGGGCTGTAAATAATAAACTAATTCTTTACACAGAAGTCGTCGGACCCATTGTATTTCTTATACAATGTAATCCATGGCCTCGGCCCTATACAAAATCAACAATCAACCATAATAATTATGCAATGTTTAAAACCCTGTCAACAAAAAAACCTACAACAATGATTGCCAACAAAGGGTTTATACCGATAGTCTGTAATACATTTCATTTATGCATTATAAAAACAAACTGTAAACTCTAAATCTATTTTTCTATCGCAGCTACAATGGTGAGTGCCAATGCAATTCACGACATGGACCCAATGCCATCCAGGCTGACTGTTAGTTATTCTTTTAACAAATACAACCAACGAAGGTGAATTCCACATAAACCACAAGCATAATAGCCATGGAAATAAATGCAGTAATTGTAGATTGTGATTAACGCAACATAAAATTATAAACACATTCTCTATAAAACCAACGCTTACAACGAATGCAAAATACACACGGTCCAGGAATAATAGCCATTAAAATCAAACACATCATATATTCACAAAATCATTCATTATAATCCTTTAATATTTTACACAATAGGTTGCTTACGGCCTTACACCATTGCAAGCAATGGTGCTTCCCATGTCTAGTTTAAATAACCAAAACATTAAATACCAAAATGCAAAGAGCCTGTCAAGGTATTTACCTAGGTCTCTTTCGATTACACCAAGTGCTATTTTTATTTTTTTTGTATCTAGAGTAATCGGCAACTAGCCAGTTTCATACTCGCGTGACACGAGGTCGATTCCAACCGCTACCACTATAATATCCAGGAGAATACGCTGACCCCCACAACGCATCTCAGGCTGCAACGAGGTTTGAACCCTTGACTTGATTAACAACCCATACACCTTAACAAGTGCACGGTTGCCAATTGGTCTACACCTCGGGGGGTTACACCAAGTGCTATTACTAAAACCCTGTACATTTAATTAATTTAGGACCGAAGGAGAAATTGAAAACCCCAACATTTAAAACCCCCAATTCCTGTAGCATGCCAACGCAGAGTTCCTCTAAGTTACAGGTCAAACCCCTAAAAACCAAATGCATCCATCAAACACCAGAATCAATAAACCCAACCCACGACAAGAGGCAACTCAGTCGTAGCCATAATACCATAAGAGGAAACGAGTAAAGACTTGCACAGTACGCTTACCAAGGGAGTATGGCATTGCCATGGCCATGCCCATGAAACACGACTCGCTCCTTTACTTGCCCCTTTGCAACCCGTCAAAAGAATGAAAGCATGATGAGAAGTAGGATATGGTAATATGAGCTACAACAAGAAACTAATGTGCAAAACAAACCACGTCTTACCTGTCTGCTAAAACCATTGAATTCGTTCTCCTTCACCCAAACCAAAGCTGAGAGGAAACAACAAATGATGCGAAATGCCAAACTAGCACTTGAGCCAAGCCCTAATATTGGCCACCACTTCTCCCAAGACGCATTGAAAGTGCCACTCTCACCACCATTATTGCGTACCAGATCCATTTCGTAGTCTATGGACTATGTTATAAACCTGCCACCCAAGAACTTTAACATAAGGCATAAACCATATCATGCATCGAATACTTAGTCTATAAGCCTTAGGACCATGTGCATCGAAGTCTTTAGGACTTAATCCCTAAATACCATGGCATATGAATAATGCCATGGTATATTTTTTGTTTAAAGGCTAAGGTTTATGTTACTAAAGTTGTAATATCCCAAATTTTTGACCTAACACTTAATGGCATGTACCTATTGATTATGATGATTATCTTGAGGTTTTATTTTTATATTGGGTCGAAGACCCCACTGCATATGAACATGATGATTTGTTTTATATATTGGGCATAATCCAATTATTGATGATATATATATATATGCTTGTTTGTGTTGGGCATGGACCCTGAAGCACATGATTGATGATATGTTTTGTGTCGAGCAGGAAGCTCTGGAACACTTGAGTGATTGATTATTTGTGTTGAGCAAGGAGCTCTGGAGCACATGAGTACTTACCTTTTTGTTGAGCAACAAGCTGTGGAACACATTAAAAGATAATTGGAAGTATTGGGAATAAGCCCTGGAGCCTTCCATGTTGATGTTTAGCATAAGCTTTGGAGCATCAGATCCTTGGCCATTGTATCCCTAGGTGGATTGTACAAGTACATCCTAGCATTAGTGTTGAGCAAAGAGCTATGGAATTGCACTAGGTTGTAACTCCCTATTAAAGCGTTTAGTGTGGGCTCTGGTAAGTGCTAGGGGTTACTGAAAATAATTTAATAACTTCCGAGCGAAAACAACTCGAGGAAAATATTAATCTCATCATACTTATTTATAAGTGATTAAATGAAATTTTAAATTTATGTACTCTCATCAAGTACTGAATAACTACTACATTATAGGAGGGAAATCCAACATGCAAGGATGTTTAGAGTTGCCTATCCTAGTAGACCTAAACCATCTACCTACTTGACCTTAATGAAGAAGTGTCATTAAATCAA
Source organism: Pseudotsuga menziesii (assembly GCA_001517045.1). Classification (NCBI taxonomy): domain Eukaryota; kingdom Viridiplantae; phylum Streptophyta; class Pinopsida; order Pinales; family Pinaceae; genus Pseudotsuga; species Pseudotsuga menziesii. The sequence continues at coordinate 86,281 of LPNX011071056.1, forward strand.
TGGATCATGGTATATGATGCCCAAAGACAAATGTTAACAAGTTTTATATTATTATGTACTTTCTACATGGTATGCATAAAGAGTTAAATATAATTATAATATTAATGATGAAAGAAATAAATAAAATCTCCATCCATTATTATTTATTATGTAAAGATAATAAATAGTCCAAAACCTAAAAAGTCTAATTAGGAACTAGTAGAAAGTTCCTAGAAGTCAAAATATTAATAATTACCCAAAGTAATTGAAAAGGGTTAAATCAAGAAACTAAGGTTTCTTGATTCAACTGTCCCTTTGACTAAAAAGTCTGTCTATAAAGACTCAATCCAAGGAAAGGCTTGGGGTTCTAATCTATCATTGGAGGAGTCATTTTTCTTCCTGTTTTCTCTCAAGAGAATTCTTGGAGAACCTTTCCTGCAAGGAAAAAGGAGAACTAATCAGGACCTAATATACTAGATAGGAAACCCTACCTTAGGATCTCTAAGCTACTTGCATGTTGGAGTCCAGCTCGAGGGGATCCGGATTAAAACCAAGAACGGTTCTGGGTCATGGTTGGGTGGAACGTGGTAGTTCTCAAGTGATTTGGTCATCAAAAACAGAGGTTAGATCTGCCTTTGAATTGTTAATGTTGGTTATTTAAAGTGTGCAGGTTCAGCCATTAAACAAGCTTCAGAAAATTACAGGTTTGAAATCCTAGTATGTCTAATTCATTTTTAGCATAGATGTTGGTTGCTTTCGGTAAAGGTTCATATTGTATTTTCTAACCCTATAAATGGTTGTTATGTCTATATCTTCTAGGGTTTACAATTCTTAAAGTATAACCCTAGGCTGCAAATGATATCTCATGCTGTATTCACCAGGGTTTGTTCAATTGAGTTTGTTTCTGTATTTATTTTCATTAATTAAACTCTGTTTATTGTAAACTAGGTTTTGTTTCATGTTACTATATAACTATTATTTTAGCCATTCTTACTCTACTGACATATTCCATTTGTCAGTAGAGGCACGTTTAGATTTAAATAGATTAATCTCAGAAGTAGGTTCTAAATACATATATGTATAAACTTACAACCTAGATAAACCAAGTTCTTATCTACAAACTAACTATTATAGTATATATAAATATATATAGTCGTCAACATTAAACAAACCAAATACTATCTATAAATATGGATTAACAGTTATAGGATGTAAATTATCAATCTAACCAACTAATCATAGACCATAATTATTCTCTAATAAACCATTAAAAACCTTTCAAGGTCTATATTTTTAAATATAAGCTAAATAATAATTCATTCCATTAAAGGTAACATCATCTTAAGCAAATGAACAGAGAAGCATTGTGACCATCCATTGGGTCCAAGATCAAGCCTCATTTCATAATAAAATACACAGTCCGAAGTCTTAATTACACATTAACATAAATCCACTTAATCAAAACTCATTCCCTAGAAATCGAATGGTCCCATTTAATATCGATCACAGCCATAGAGAAACAATTAACCAAGTAATACCATAATCATAAATTAATGCATCCGATAAATACATACAAAGGAATCGTTTCCATTTTATAAACCATATCGAAATATCCATACAATCCAAAGTGATAACAAGGGTGAACAAGAATCAAATCATGTGGGCATATAAGCCCCCAACTCAGATCTATGTAAAATTACAACTCGTTACATCAAAACATGAACAGAGTTGAACCCTGAGGGTTTTATTTACAATAAATTATGGCCACGTTATACATACAACGTATGCGGGCTACATATTACAATAACCACAATACTATTAATAAACAAACAAATATGCTATAGCTAAGTTGTGAGGATTATGCTTCTGTCCTTATGCTGTAAGCACGGCCTCGACCAAAATAATTATTACACAGTCCCTTTTTAAAGTCAACATACAACGACGAAGCCATCGTGGGTTTACCCCATGGCCCTTACACATTCCATAATCCATCAATTAAATTGACACAGTAAAGGATTGCAACCAACTAAACTATCGCAACAACCCTGGGAAGAACCAATTCCATACACGACATGGCCTCACCCTTTCCCTGTCAACAATTTCAGCTAAATATAAACACTTAATACACAATCCATAAACGAAGGCGAACGCCACATTTAAACAACAAAGAAAACAAACAGCGTGGCATAAATTCAACACATACAGAGTAAGCGTAATAACCATTGCCATTTTATAAACACAATATATATTGTGCATAGGAATGCCAATATCGCAAGTCAAGTATTACACAGTCACACCATGGGCTTTGGCACCATTGCAAGCAATGGTGTTGCCTAGGCATAAAATCCCCAATCCAAAATACAAGTTACAGTAACATAATTTATACACAGATCCTGTAAGGGCACTAGGATTCGCATCCACAGCTTAAAAGCCTTAAAATATATAAAGACCCAAGTCTGTCTACATAGGCCCGAAGGCTCATCAAAACTCCACAATGAAGCCCCAAACCAAATGATGAAAACAAAATGCAAACAGGACGAGAGACAACAAGCGTAGGCTTGTTTGGTAGGCTTACCTTACACCTTGGCACCACCTTCAAACCAAATGACACAGCTTGAGCCACACTGCTCTTCGCCAACCCTTGGCACCTGCAAAACACCTAAGAAAAACCAGGATGAGAAGTATCGACTGTTTATAAGAAAAAATATAAACATCAACTTCTGTCACGAGATCAATGAAGCATACCTTCGTTGAAACCAGTAGTCACCTTCATGTTTCCCCTTGCGCAGAGCCAACCCCAAAACAACCAACGACCAAGCGAAAATGACAAACCATGGTGACAACCAAACCCTATGCTGGGTCTGCCACAATCCCTAAGGAGCATTAATGGTGCCAGTATGGTGTCCACTATCAAACTAAAACCCACATTCCTATAGTTTGCAAATGATTCATCAATTTTAGTCTCCATTCCATGTGATGCATTAAACCCCAATTTCATAAGATCCAAACCTTGTATTATAAATGCGCCACCCCAAATCATAATACAAAGTATAATATGTATATCGAGGTTTTGTGTAATGTACAATCCATACATTATATTATGCACCAACCCAAATTCTTTACACCATTTGCCAAGTAGAACATAGGGTATGTAACATTTAAACCATAGGCTTAAAGCCTTAATACAATGTGTTTTCCCTAAGCTTAATGCCTAGTAAACATGGCATATGAAAAATAATTAACCTTTATAAAAAATCAAAGGTCTCGTTTCTAAGCCAAGTTTATAACCCGCAAATAGAAACATAGGTTATGTTAATGGTTTTAATAAAATAAACATAGAACGTAAATACACTAAGATATAAAAGACGAAACATAAACCCTAATGAAGTGTAAGTAGTACATAGGAAATTTAGCTGTGATAACTAATTGACGAAAATAGTATTTACCTTGTTATAAATATGAGTCGGTAAGGAACTGTAGCAACAAGCAGTAGGTCTATTAGGATCAAGATATTCAAATTCTCCTTAAATAAGTCTCTATCGCAAAGTATGATCTGCTTATGAAATAGAAGAGGTGCCTTAGTTCGAGGAACTAAGTAAGCCTGCAGACAAGTAACCATTTTTACCTCTCAGACTGTCATGGGAGAACGAGTCCTGCCACTCCGCCCACTTTGTTTCCACAAACAAAGTTAAGTTAGGACTTGTAAATAACAAGTAAGACTATACAAAATGAATGAAGCATATGACCAAGTCACGACACATGCATGACAATGTATCATTATAAGAACCAAAGTAGTAATCAACATTACGACATCTCAATTAAAACACAACAATAAGTATAGCTAGAAGAATGATGATAGAATGTAAGAGCAGCTTATGACCAAGCAGTGGTACAACTAGGGTACGTTATATTCCGCAAGTTTAATAATGTTCTGTCTAGGTAGTTTTTACTAGCCTATAATTTTTTTTTTCAATTTTTGGGGACATTACAAAAGTATTACCCAATTTATAATAAACATATAATACAATATGTTAGGACATGAATAGTTCTTAATATTTAGACCATGAATAATAAGTGCCACGTAAATAGCAACGCTGTGTCATACAAATAATAGGTGCAGTAGTGACCCCATCACTAGCGCAAAGTATGTAAAGGACAGTAATAGTAGCCAGTTAATGCCACTAGGACAGAGCTACAAATGCGAGCGCTAGGGATCAAATGTTCATCACTCTTTGAAAAGCTTTTTGTCACAAGGTATACATGCACGTAGTGGGACAAGAATGCATTAGTTCAAACAAAACTAAGTAGCCAGTTGTGCCAAGTAGAAATTGTTACCTCTTAGGTAGTTACATGGAAGATCTAGTCCTGCCATTCCACCCACTTTGGTTACAAGAAGAAAGTTAAGTTAGAACCATGTATATAACAGTAAGCACATGATATAATCAATGAAGTACATAATCAAGTATTTAGCATACACAGTAATACGTAACCATCAAAATAAGTAGAGTAAACAACATTACGACATCATAAGTAAATACCGTAATAGTCATAACTGAAAGTAAGGAAGTAGGACGTAAGAACAATTTATGACAAAACAATAGTACAAATAGAGTACGACACATTCTGCAAGTCTGATAATGTCCAACATAGATAGTTTTGACTAGCCTAATAAAAAAAATTCAATTTTTGGAGACATTACAAGTGGTATCAGAGCCCAGTTTCAATACTAAGAGACCAATGGGTGCACCAAACATTCGTTACAAAGAAAATAAAGTATGTTTTAAATTTTGTTAACTAACATAAATTTTCATGTTATTAAATTTTTAATTTACAGGAATTTTTATAGAAACAGTTCAGATTATGAATACCAAAGAGGAAAACAGCCGGCAAGGGAAGATGAACACCCCCACCCATGAAGCAGAACTAGTGGTGGAGTTGAATTCTGATATCATGAAGACCATATACAGTCTTCAAGTAGAATTACAAAGTTTCAGAGATGATAGTTTGAATGAAATAAAGTAACATCAAGCTATTAATGAAGCCTTGCTGTGAAATATGATGGGAGGAAGCTCGCAGGGAAAAACCACGCATTCCACAAATAGGTTCAAGGAGGAACCTTATCATAAACGGGCCAGCTTCCCAAGGAAACAAGGTAAAGAGGAACATACCCTTGAACCCGTAGAAGAAGGTTATCATAGTCCTTCCAATGATAACTCTCTTTCTCCATGCAGAAAGAAACAAAGAAGCGATGGCAATATTCCAGGGGACTTTAGAAAAATAAGAGCCTCGACCTATGAACGTGAAGTAAACACGGGGGAGAAATCTAAAGAATGGCTGTTGGGTATGAGAAAATATTTCCGAGTTCATAACTACTCAAGCAAGATGAAGGCTCGGCTTTCCGTCTATAATTTGAATGGATAAGCAATGATATGGTGGAGAGATTTGAAACATACCGAGAAATATGAGTTAAGAGAAATACGTTGGAGTAACTTCCGCAAAATCTTTCAAGAAAAATATATGTTGAAAAGGTTCTTCGACAGAAAAGTGAAAGAGTTTCGCAATCTACGTATGCGATCCATGACTATGGATGCTTTTATTAACAGATTTCTAGATTTGTTACATTATCTGCTATACATTAAGGATGAAAAGGTAAAGATCCAACAATTTTTTGGATGTCTTCCTCCCAACTTTCAGGAAAGGATTGAATTCGACATGCCAAAAAATTTGGACACCACACTACACAAGGCCAGACTCTGCAATGAGAATGGGTAGCTACAGTAAGAGAACTTAAACCGAAACAAAGATAGGACTAAGAATTTATTTGATAATCGCAAACCTTGGTTTAATCCACAACCATACCGAAAACATAATAACATTTTTCCAGCGAATAAGAACTTCAACAAATCGGGTACAAAGCCATATGTACCAGCTCCAAATGTTAACAAGCCAGTAGCAACTGGGGGAGCCAATGCTACCCCACTACATGTCAAGTGCTGGAATTGTAGCGGGCCTCATTATGGTCGATATTGTAAGAACAAGACCAATGGGGTATTGTACATCTTACAAGAAGAACCAACAATAGAAGACATGTCTAGAACACCAAAGATTTATGTAGCCTTGGATGGCTGACAGGAAGACCATCAAGCTAACATGGTTTAGATAGAAGGTAAGATCTTTAACACTTCTATTTCAATACTTATTGACCCCAGTGCTTGTCGAAGCTATGTATCGCCTAAAATTGTTCATGTATGCAAACTAGGAAAAATAAAACATGATAAACCTTGGCTGGTCCAGTTAGCCATAGGTACGGAATAGGAGGTTTCAGAAATAGTTAAAGATTGCGAGATAAACTTGGATGGTTTTCCAATGAAATTAAACCTGAACATCCTACCCTTAGGATCATATGATATACTTATCGACATGGACTGGTTGGAACAATACCATGTCATGCTCGATTTCTTACACAAGTCAATCTTGTGTACAAATATCCAAGGGAATCAAGTAAAGATTCAAGGCATTCCAAAGAAAGTTTCTGTAAGGAAAATATCTACCTTACAAGCAAAGAAATGCATTAGGAAAGGCTACAAGTTGTTTGCAGTAAACAATCGAAACATAGAGTTTGAGGGAGAACAACACATAGAGGACTTTCCCATTTTTGTAGAATTCAAGGACATGTTTCCTGGGAAAATCCTAGGATTACCTCCAAAACGAGACCTAGAATTTTCCATAGACTTGACACCGGGATCAATTCCAGCTTCCAAATCCCCTTACCACGTGAGTGCATTAGAATTGGTGGAACTCAAACTACAATTGTAGGAGTTGATAGAAAAAGAGTATATATGACCAAGTGTGTCCCCTTGGGGAGCATCGATACTGTTGTAAAGAAAAAGGATGGTACGATGTGGATGTGCATCGATTACCATCAGCTTAACAAAATGACTATCAAGAACCGATACCCACTCCCTAGGATCGATGACTTGTTCGATCAGGTAGGAGGAGCCAAAATCTTTTCAAAGTTTGACCTGAGATTTGCGTACCATCAGGTACGGATTCATGATGAGGATATTCACAAAGCCACCTTTCGTACAAGGTACGGACACTACGAGTTTGTAGTAATGTCGTTCGGGTTGACCAATGCACCTGTGAAATTCATGTGTATGATTAACAGTATATTCAGTAAGTATCTAGATAAATTTGTTTTGGTCTTTATAGATGACATCTTATTTTATTCTAAGAATAAAGAGGAACATGAAGAACAACCTCGCATAGTACTACGAGTGTTACTAGAACACCAACTTTACACTAAGTTTAGTAAATGTAATTTTTAAAACCATAGATACAGTACTTGGGTCACATTATCTTCGAGACAAGAATAACTGTGGAACCGAAAAATATTAGAGCCATAAGAATATTTGCCTACCCCTACTAGTGTCACTGACATTAGGTCCTTTTCAGGATCAGCCGGATATTATCAAAAGTTCATTGAGAACTTCTTGATAATAGCTTGTCCCATGAACGCTTTTCAAAATAAAGAAAATAAGTTCTTATGGACTACCAAGTGCGAGGAAAGTTTTCAAAAGATTAAGAATATTTTGATGACTGTACCGATACTATGAATTGTGGATCCTGATGGGGTTTTCATTGTTTGCACGAATGAAAGCAAGAAAGGACTCGGAGGAGTCCTCTTGCAGAAAGATCATGTGAGCTGTTATGAATCAGGAAAGTTAAAAGAGCATGAGCAAAAATACCCCACACACAATCTTGAGTTAACAACCATCATCCATGCCTTGAAGATGTGGAGGAATTACCTCATGGGAAGGAAATTTCTTCTGAAAACAGATAATATGAGTCTGAAGTATTTACTCGATCAACCGGATTTGAATGCGAGGCAATCCTGATGGTTGAATTTCCTTAGCGAGTACCATTTCGAGATAAATCATATTAAGGGCAAAGAGAACAGGGTTACTGATGCTTTGAGCTGACAAAATCATATGATATATGAGGTAAGTTTAAGTCAAACTGATGTGTATTTGCACGAGAGGATTAGAACGGCCAACAAAGTTGACCCTTTCTATGTAGAAATCCTCAAGAAAGTCCAAGAGGACAAGTTGCTTCAACAACAAAAAGAGTACAAGGTAGACGAATCAGGACTGCTATGGTCCAAAGAGAGGTTGTACGTTCCAGAAGGAGGGGACATTCGGTCCAGCATTGTCACAAAATTTCATCGAGCAGCTTACTCGGGCATCCAGGATATCAAAATTTGATATCCATTGTTAGGAGACACTTTTTATCACCTAAGTTAAAGGCCAACATTGCGTTGTTTATCACAAAATGTTAGGAATGTCAACTGGTCAAAGCTAAGCATCATCATCCTTCGGGATCGCTGCAGGCATTACCCATTCTGAAATGGAAGTGGGAGGTCATTAGTATGGATTTTATCACTGGCATACCAAAAATTAAGAAATAAAATGATTCTATCTTTTTAGTAGTTGACAAATTGTCAAAAGCAACACACTCCATTCCAGTGAAGTCAACCTACAATGCAGTGCACATTATCGATACCTTCTTGAAGGAGATATTTAGATTGCATGGGATACCTAAGGTAACCATCTGGGATCGAGATGATATGTTTACTAGAAACTTTTGGAGATATTTATTCTCTGGACTAGAGACGCAGTTAAACTTTAGCACTGCTTATAACCTGCACACAGATGAGCAGATAGAAAGGGTAAACTAGATTGTTGAGGACATGCTTAGGATGTATGTCATGAACAACCCCACCAAGTGGGAAGATTACCTGCATCTTGCAGAGTTTGCGTATAACAACGGATACCAGTCTTCCACCAAGATGAGTCCCTTTGAGGTACTCCATGGACAGAAGTGTAGAACACCGGTTACTTGAGATATCCTGGTGGATCGGCTCATGTTAGGGCTTGACTTTTTGAAGGAATTGGAGCAGTTGGTTACCAAGGTCCAGGTAAACCTTAAAGAAGCACAAGATCACCAAAAAAGCTATGCAGATAAGAAAAGAAAAGATAAATACTATCAAACATGCGATCATGTCTACTTGAAAATAAAAGCAAAATGGAGCTCATTGAGCTTGGGTAGGTGTGGTAAGTTAGCACCTCGATTTTGTGGACCCTTTGAAATACTAGCCAAGAGAGGGCTAGTGGCATATGAAATAGCATTGATTGGCCATTATTACAGGTGGATCCTGAAGGAGAGTTTGCCCCTGAACCTATTCATATATTGGACAAGAGGGAGGTGCAGCTCAGGAAGCGCACCGTAGTCCAGTTAAAATTGCAATGGAAGCACTTTGAAGCCAATGAGGCTACTTGGGAGAATGAATCCACCATGAGAAGGGCTTACCCCGCCTTGTTTCATGATTTAATTCCAAGTCCCTAAAACACCATGAACAGTGTTGTTTTAAGTGTGGAGGTATGTAATATCCTGAATTTTGGACCTAGCACTTATAGGAATGAGCCTATTGATTATAATGTTATCTTGATGGTTTATTTTGATATACTGGGTCGAAGACCCCACTGCATATGAACATGATGATTTGTTTTATATATTGGGCTTAAGCCAATTGTTGCTGATATATATATATATATATATATATATATATATATATATATATATATATGCTTGTTTTGTATTGGGTGTGGACCCTGAAGCACATGATTGATGAGATGTTTTTTGTTGAGCGAGGAGCTCTAGAACACATGAGTAATTGATGTTTGTGTTGAGCAAGAAGCTCTATAGCACATGAGTATTATATTTGTGTTGAGCATGAAGCTCTAGAACACATGAAAAGATAAATTGGAAGTGTTGGGCATAATCCCTGGAGCCTTCCATGTTGATGTTGACCATAAGCTCTGGAACATCAGATCCTTGGCCATTGTATCCCTAGGTGTATCGTACAAGTACATCCTAGCATTAGTGTTGAGCGAAGAGCTCTGGAATCGCACTAAGTTTGTAACTCCTTGTTTTTAGTGTTGAGTATGGGCTCTAGTAAGTTCTAGGAGTTACTGAAAAGAATTAATGATTCTCGAGTGAAAACGACTTGAGAAAAATATTGATCTCATCTAACTTAATTATAGGTGATTAAATGAAATTTCAAATTTCTGTATACTCATCAAATACTGAAGAACTACCATGTTATACGAGAAAATCCAACATGCAACGATGTTTAAAGCTTCCTAGCCTAGTAGACCTAACCATCTATGTGATGACCTTAATCATGAAAGTGTCATAAGTCTAGGGATCATAATACATGATGCCCTATTGAAGCTGCAACTGTTTTCCCAAATTTTCGAAATTTCATACCCTCCTCTTAATTTTTATTTTGCCTAGAATCGTTTGGATCCATGAACTCTATTTTTGTTTTCCCTCTGCTACAAGTTTGGACTATTTTGAGGTTAACTGTCTTCATGCTTTCAGAGAATTGCTTATGTCTGAAATTGCTGTGAGTGTGGAATTTGGAGTTTGGTTTTAAAGATTGCCCTTTGATCTGTGATTTCTTTCTTTCTTCTCAGAAGTCAATTTCTCATTTTCGCCATTGTTTCCGGTGTAAAACAAAATTTTAGTGCTGCACAGCCAATGTAACATTTTAGTTTGATTGTTCAGAGGCGTTTTAAACAACGTATCGGAGCCATATTTCCTTATGGAGCCTCTGTTGCAGAAGATGGACGATGAGTGTTCCGCGGGATAGTCTCGAATTCTTCGATATCATGTTGTTATTGTTTGACTTGTTTGCATTGTTGGAGGTTGGTCGAAATGTGAGTAGGGGTTGTTTGATCTTTGTGAAGCCGCTGTTTTGGAAGTGAGACAAGCTTTTGGACCGCTGTACGACCTTAAGTTTTCCAAACACTTAACGTTTTCACACTATTTTTTGCGCCGTAGCGGAACTTTTATGACTTTGATCAAAGGCTATAGTCTGATTGTTTTTCACCGTTGCGACTCCCAAGCGAACTAAGTGTCCGCCATATAACTCCTCCGCTCGTCGATGTTGTGTCTAGGTTTTGCCGATAAATCTTTGGGCCACGGGGTCCATAGTCCTTTCATCTCATTAGAGGAATTTTGGGGTCTAAAATGGGCCTCCTAAGGAAAATAATAAAATAATAGTTAAAATAATAAAATAATATTGATTAATTTTGGAGGAAGAAAGAAAAAAACTACTTTTTGTGTTCGTATTTTTGACATATCTCCCTGTGTTTTTACTCAAATTTTGATTAAGAGAGCTCGTTGGATGCGGAATTTGATTCTACATCCAAGGAGTACCCATACTGCATACTTTTGACGGACCCCTCTACCCCAAAAACAAGAAATGCCTGAAAAAACGTGATGATGACATCATCATCACGTTTTTTCAGGTATTTCTTGTTTTTGGGGTAGAGGGGTCCATCAAAAGTATGCAGTATGGCTCCTCGTTGGATGCGGAATGAAATTCCGCATCCAACGAGCTCTCTCGATCGAAATTTGAGTAAAAACACAATGAGATATGTCAAAAATACGAACAAAAAAAGTAGTTTTTTTTAATGACAAATATGTCAATTCAACCATTATGGTTGACTTATTTTATTGAAATTCTATTGGTTCTTGAATTCCAACTCACAAAAACTTATTTTGGCACGTTTTCTTACAAGGCCCATTTTAGACCCCAAATTTCCTCTAATGTCTACCATTGCGGCTACGTAATGCACTAACCTCCCAACGTTGATGTCTTTCTGTTCATTGACAGGGAGCTCTTCCGCCCAATGCTTTGGCATTTAGTTCTTCCAACTCTGATAGACTTAATGGTCCCACAGAACCCGTTGTCCATCCGAAACCCGCCGTTGTGGCTTTAAGTAAGATTATCCGGCCAATGTCTCAGTGGTTCAAGCCACCATTAAGGTTTTCCCATCTTCTTGTGAAGTTTTTAACCCCTGTGTGGGCAGCGTTGGTTTCTGATTCTTGTTGAGGCTTTCACAACGAGGGCGCAGCACAGGGCCTCATTTTGATAATCAATTTTATTGTTAGTATAGTTTAATTTTATTGAAAAGATGTCATCCTAATTAATTATGAATTTGGTTTGACTGCAGACGGACTCATAAGGTTTTTCAGATTACTACTACGAGAAGACGTAGTTGAAGGATAAAACTGAGGAAATTTGGTTGAAAAGTGATAACCATAGTTTTTTTCTAAAATCAACGGGATCTCAAGAAGGACAAATAAAAGGCGAGGCAGAATTGATGGCAACAAAAGTCCAGGATTGGAAGGGGTCCGTCAGTTACTGAGTTGATCCCGTTTTATGAAGTACTCATAAGCAAAAATACGAAATGTAACGCATTATATGAATCATGAGTACTCCCGAAAAAGACAAAATTGTGAGATTAAATGGTTTTTGGGAATCCCAAAGGTCAGACGGTTGGGGAAGCCCAAGGGTTTTGTTGTTTTTATAAAGAATGGAAAGTTAGAGAGGATGGGGGATTTTTCCATGGAAAAACTTGTGAGCCATTGTTTGTAAGAGGAACTATTTCGTTTTACAATAACAAATTGCAAATTTTGCCTGTTGGAGAAGGTGCTTTGTGGAATATTTGAATGTGATAAAATGAACAATGTTGAAGGGGAACTATTTCATTTTCAACTGTGTTTCATTAACTGTGAGAGCGTTTAATTTTCTGAACCTATGTTCTTATCTGAATGTTCTCTGGTATATTCTATGATAATTTCCACTATGAGTAATGGGGGTTTTAACTGTTGATGAGCTATCTTGTCGTGTATATATTCATTCATGTTTATGTGTTTTGATTCTAAGAACAGCTATCTGTGATTGACCTTAACATGTGAACAATATTACATTACTCATGAATTAATTTTTTTCTCTCTAGAGACAGCTTAGTTAGTATGTATTTTTTAGTTGTGTATGATTTAGATGCAAGAGAGTCTAAGATGAGAGGTAAGAACCTGAGAATCACATTGTGACCGCTCCTTGCATTCTTTATTGACCTGCATTTTAGATAGGCACTTGCATATCATACTCAAATTCAAAAAATACAAAAATATATACGGTGGACTGGGCTGCAACCGATAAAACCTTTTATTTTTGTTACTTGACCTATGGTAGCCGGACCGCAAACCGGACGGATTCCCTACACCAAACAGTCATGGGCTAGTTGGGAAAGTTGACTGGGGAGAATCCCTTGCTGTTGTTTCCTGTGAATTTCCAGGCCTCAACAGTTTCTAGCGCTAGAAGGAAGGCTGCCAGTGCATGGCTAGTAGAGGAAACCCGTTTTGTTGAGATTATTCCACTGGTGACAGTTCAGAAGGCAATTTGGTTCCCAATCCTATTCCTGAAGAGAAGGGTAGAGAAAATTTGTATTCTATGGACAACGAAGTTTTTAATGATCTGAGAAAACATACTAGGGCATACGTGAAGAAGATTGGAGGATTACCGATCATCCCTGAATTTCCCAGAAGAGAATATAAAAGGAAAGACTGTCCTATATTGGAAGATTCAGTGTTAGTTGGAGATTGGGAAAAGTTAGTATAAGTAGCATTACAGGAAGTTGTACAACCTTTGAATCAAGAAGTCCCAGATACTCCTTACAGTTCTCCTGTTCATACTCCTATTCATTCACCACCTCACTCTCCACCCAAACTCATGGCAGGTGTAAACGCAAATCAACCACCCAACCCACCAAATCCACCACCTACCTGGAAAGCCAGATCACCTGTAAACCTAACACCTCCTTTGCATGACTTACCTCAATCTTTTGAAAAGATGCTTCCCAAGTTTGATCCAAATGAGAAGATGTTAGTAGATTATAACTTGCAAAGTTTCTATTTGGCAATAGAAGTATTAAGGGCTGGGGAATATGAGGATGTAGTTTGTAGACTTTTTCCACACACCCTTAAAAGGAGCCGCAGCATTGTGGTACTTTGGTTTTCCTGCAAACTCTATCCCTAATTGGGATACCTTCGAAAGGATTTTTAGAAGTAAGTATGCAACCCAAAAAACTCATGCAGCTCTCATGAAAGGACTATGCACCTTAAAGAAAGAAAGAAAAGAGAAGGTGCATAGTTTTACCCAAAGATTCTCAACCTATCTTAAGAATTTTTTTGAAGCTGACAAACCCTCGGATAAAGTCCTGATTGAATATTATACCTCAGCTCTAGGACCCGAGTTGGCAATGTTTTCCAAAATGAAGGCCAAACCTATGCTAGCAGAGACTTATGAGGAGGTGGAGAGAGTAGAGGCTGAAAGGGAAAGTATCGAAGATTATCCTGAAGGGTCAGGAGAAAAAAATGTTGGGAGGAAAGATTTTTTATTTACTAAGCCTAAAGAGGAGCAATCACCGGATTTTGAAGGAATTGAAAAGATGATGCAGAAGCTTTCTAACAGGATCATAGACTTGGAAAAGGAAAAGGAAGCCCAAAAGTTCTACAAGCCTTATTACAAGAAAAGGGAAGATAAAAATCAATCCCAACCCCCTCCGCACAACCTTGCATCTATGAACTTAACAAAGGTAGGAATGAACAACTTTTGCACTTTCCACCAACAACCCCATTTTGAAAAGAATTGTCCTCAATGGATAAATTCAATGATGTTGGTCATGAATCTTCTTTTGGATTCCAAATTGAATAAAGACAATGATGACGAAGGGAAAGACAACAATAAATCAACAGAAAAACAATAGGATGAAGCTATGGTTTTATGGGACTGTGTATCATTCTTTGATGGCAAGGAAGAAAAGGATGTAAGACACGAGGGAATCCTAGAAACAAATGTAATGACAAGAAGCCAGGGGTTGATAAAGGAAAACAGTCTTATGCTCCCAAAGATCAAAAGACTTCAAAAGAATGTTAAGAAATTTCAAAATAGCTCCTCAGCTAATAAAATTCCAGAGTTTACCATCACCAATCAAAATCCTAGACAGACCAGCATGCCAACTAAGCCCAATGAGGAAAAAATAAATAATGCTAGATCGAATCTCACAGAACATAAAATGGATTATGACATTGTGAAGGATATCAAGAAGGTGAGGGTAAACATCTCATTATTTGAAATGTGCAATGTGTCGCAACAGAAAGAAAAGCTATTGAAAGCACTTGAAGTATCAGAGGAGAGGCTTCCCACTGACAATCAGCCCCAAGAAGAAGAAATTGGTGAAGAAAGTATGGGAGGTAAGCCTAAAAGCAAGAATCCACCTTTTCTCCTTACTTTTGAAATTTTCAACCATAACGTGCATAACTGCTTAGTAGACTCAGGGGCATCAGTCAATGTCATGCCGTTGTCGGTCTGCAAAAGGATAAATGGAAAACCTAAACTATCTACCTGGAGGGTCGTTCAGTTGGATAGAACGAATTTGAAGGTAATTGTAGAAATGGAGGATGTTCTCGTACGTTTATCTTCAAATGATAAGGTGTGTCAATTAATCGATATTGTGGTGGCTGACATATTGGAAGCTTATGGACTTGTTTTGATCAGGGATTGGTCGGCAAAGCTGAATAGATATTTTGCCTCGGACTGGTCGCATCTGTGGTTGCCATATAAAGGAATCCCAAATCAAATTAAAGTTTTGAGGGAGCCCCACATGAAACACAATGTTACTCAGTTCGAAGAAAAAAATGAACCAGTGGATTTTGTTTTGGGAAACTACTTTATTGAGATAGAACCAGGAAACTATCAAGCGAAAGAAGCTAGCAGTACATCTGATGCTCAGCCTGATCTCCTTCGGTTTTCACAGGTTGATGAAATCGATTATAAAATAGTAGACTTAGCTTTAGATATAGATGTTGATTCCCGCACAGTAGTGAGTAGCGATTTTTGGACGCTTTTCTTTGATGGTTCTAAAACTTTAGAGGGGTCGGGAGCCGGCTCTGTCCTGATTGACCCTATGAAAAACAAATATTTTCTTTAATGTAGGTTAGAATTTGAATGTACCAATAACACAGCTGAATATAAAGCGTTGGTTTAGGGATTAAGGAAAGCGAATGAATTAAAGGCAAATAATCTGAAAGTGTTTGGAGATTCTGAAATAATTGTAAAACAAATTCGGAATCAAATACATTGCATTTCTCCTCATTTAAAAGCTTATCAAAATGAAGTATGGGATTTATTTAAATGTTTTAATGCATTTAACATTGTATCGATTTCAAGATTTAAGAATGCAGCAGCTGACTTATTGGCCACGTCAGCTGTGAGGCTTGTGCCCTCTAATAATCGGTGCTATATTGAATTGCTTTTCAGGCCTTCGGTTCCATATATGATTACCAATCTACGAGTGTTCGATGATGATCAGCAGATTATAGAATGCTTGAAAAATTACGAGGCATTCAAAGGGGCGATTATTGATGATGAAGAACATCAGGCCGAGCTAAAATTCGATAATTTTATTCCTAAGGGAGTCAGGACTTTAGAACGGATGTTTGATTTAAATGAGAAGTTTAGAAAACCAGCGAATGTGAAGACCCATAGCTCATCTCTACAGTTCAAGTTGATTAATTTGGGGACTGAGATGGAGCCTAAATATGTGAATATGGGAAAATGCTGCTCCCCAGCTGAAAGGGATAAGTTCACCAGTATTTTCAAGCAATACAAAGATGTTTTTTCCTGGACATATGACACCAATATTATCCAGCATGTTATCCCCATCAAATCTGGAATAAAACCTTATCAGCAGCCTTTAAGGAAAATGCATCCAAAATTAGAACCTTTAATCCAGAGTGAAGTTAAGAAACTATTGGATGCTAGAATTATCTTTAAGGCTAGACACTCGGAATGGTTCTCAAATCTAGTACCGGTGAGGAAGAAATCTGGGGAAATCAGGCTATGTGTGGATTTTAGAAACTTAAATCACGCTTCAGATAAAGACAATTATCCTGTTCCACCCATGGAGCAGATATTGCAAATGGTTTCAGATTCTAAACTATTCTCTTTATTATATGGATTCTTAGGCTACAATCAAGTATTAGTAGCTGAAGAAGACAGAATAAAAACAACATTCAGGACTAGGTGGGGAACTTTAGCTTATAGAAGGATGCCCTTTGGACTCATAAACGCTGGAGCTACCTTCCAGAGGGCTATGGACATAGATTTCCATGGTCTAATTGGATGCAGTGCTGTAGTATACCTCGATGACATCACGATATTCTCAAAGAAAAAAGAATAACACGCATTTCATCTAAAGCATATTTTTGAACGTTGCCGAAAATATGGTATCTCACTAAAGCCCAAGAAGTGCGTGTTTGTTGTTACAGAAGGTAGGTTGTTGGGTCACGTGGTTTCTAAGAAGGGGATCTCCATAGACCCAGAAAGGATTAAAGCCATTGAATAGATTCCCTTACCCCATAATAAAAAGGGCATGCAATCATTTATGGGGACAATAAACTTCGTGCGAAGGTTTGGGCCATATTTCCCTCAAATTGTTAAATATTTGCAGCAAATGCTAAAGAAAAGTGTACAATTCAAGTGGACTGATGTAGAGAAGAATGCATTTAGTAATATTATAACAGCTGTTGTGCACGTACCATCCCTCAAAAGTCCAGATTTTGATAAAGAATTTATTTTGTACACTTTTTCATCTGATGATTCACTAGCAGATGTGCTTACCCAGAAGGAAGATGGGGGAGATGAATTCCCCATATCAGTTATGAGAACTGGTTTGCAAGGGGTCGAATTGAATTTCCCAGCTGTGGATAAACAAGTTTATGCAGTGTTCAAAGCAATGAAACAATTCATACCATATATACTTAAGAACTGGACAAAGGTAATAGTTCCACACCCAACTGTGAGGTCTCTTTTCGTAGAAAAGGAGTTAGGAGAAAGAAGAGGAAACTGGGTAACAGCTCTACAGGAGTATGACCTCGAATTCAATCCAAATTCCATAGTCAAAGGGCAAGGATTGTGCAAACTGATGACTAAAAGTAAAGACAATGAAGAACATGACTGGGAAGGTGAAACTGTGTTACATTTGATGGATGTGTGTCCTCTTTTCACAGCTCCGGACTCTTGGTATCGAGACCTTGTGCATTACTTTCAGGCGGGAGTGTTACCAGAACACTAGAATTCTAAGCAAAGAAGAGCACTGCGCCTTAAATCAGCCTCATATCAAATTGTTGAAGGAATATTATTCAGAAAGAATTATGATGGAGTCCTTCTTAGATGCTTAGAGAAAGAAGATGCGAAGAAGGTAATGATAGATTTACATATTGGGTCTGCTGGAGGACATTTCTCCAGAGATACTACAGCTCATAAAATTCTCAGTGCTATAGTATACCTTGATGACATCATGATATTCTCAAAGAAAAAAGAAGAACACGCATTCCATCTAAAGCAGATTTTTGAACGCTGCAGAAAATATGGTATCTCACTAAACCGCAAGAAGTGCGTGTTTGCTGTTACAGAAGGTAGGTTGTTGGGTCACGTGGTTTATAAGAAGGGGATCTCCATAGACCCAGAAAGGATCAAATCCATTGAATAGATTCCCTTACCCCATAATAAAAAGGGCATGCAATCATTTATGAGGACAATAAACTTCATGCGAAGGTTTGTGCCATATTTCGCTCAAATTGTTAAACCTTTGCAGCAAACGGTAAAGCAAAGTGTACAATTCAAGTGGACTAATGTAGAGAAGAACGCATTTAGTAAGATTATAATAGTTGTTGTGCATGTACCCTCCCTCAAAAGTCCAGATTTTGATAAAGATTTTATTTTGTACACTTTCACATCTGATGATTCACTAGCAGCTGTGCTTACCCAGAAGGAAGATGGGGGAGATGAATTCCCCATATCAGTTATGAGCACTGGTTTGCAAGGGGCCGAATTGAATTACCCAGCTGTGGATAAACAATCTTATGCAGTGTTAAAAGCAATGAAACAATTCATACCATATATACTTAAGAACTGGACAAAGGTAATAGTTCCACACCCAACTGTGAGGTCTCGTTTCGTACAAAAGGAGTTAGGAGAAAGAAGAGGCAAATGGGTAACAACTCTACAGGAGTATGACCTCAAATTCAAGCCAGCTTCCATAGTCAAAGGGCAAGGATTGTGCAAACTGATGACTGAAAGCAAAGACAATGAAGAACATGACTAGGAAGGTGAAACTGAGTTACATTTGATGGATGTGTGTCCTCTTTTCACAGCTCCGGACTCTTGGTATCGAGACCTTGTGCATTACCTTCAGGCGAGATTGTTACCAGAACACTAGAATTCTAAGCAGAGAAGAGCACTGCGTCTTAAATCAGCCTCATATCAAATTGTTGAAGGAATATTATTCATAAAGAATTATGATGGAGTCCTTCTTAGATGCTTAGAGAAAGAAGATGCAAAGAAGGTAATGATAGATTTACATAATGGGCCTGTTGGAGGACATTTCTCTGGAGATACTACAGCTCATAAAATTCTTAGAGCCGATTACTTTTGGCCCACACTGTTCAAAGATGCACACGCCCATGTCAGAAAGTGCGACATTTGTCAAAGGTGTGGTGGGAGACAAGTTAAAGCAGCAGGACCGTTAAAACCTGTGATGGTAACAGAGCCTTTTGAGCAGTGGGGGATGGATATCATTGGGGAAATAAAGTTGAATTCTTCCCTGCAACAAAAGTATATTCTGACAACTACTGACTACTTCACTCGTTGGGTCGAAGCCATTCCATTGCGTAAAGTAAATGAAGATACGGTCATGGACTTCTTGTGAGAGCATATTATGACCAGGTTTGGAGTTCCAATTTCTTTAGTTTTCAATAATGCTACTTATTTTTCCTCGATTAGATTAACTTCATTTGCTCATGAGAAAGGAATTAAGTTGCATTACTGCGCTAATTACTATCCATAGGGAAATGGTTTAGCTGAATCTACAAACAAGAATCTGATTAGGATTTTGAAAAAGACGGTGATAGAAAATCAAAGGAGTTGGCACTCAGCATTACCAAATTCTCTTTGGGCTGATAGGGTCACCCCCAAGAATTCGATAGGTGTTTCCCCGTATACCCTTGTTTATGGAAAGGAGGCCATTTTACCCCCCAACATCATGCTACCCTCTTCCATAATAGATCAGGAATCCAGAGGATCAGATAATGAAGTCTTACAAGTAAGGATACATAATCTTTTGAAGGCAAAGGAATCTAGATCCAAGGCCAGAGAATGTTGTAAACAACAACAGGGGGTAGTTAAGAGATGGTTCGATAAACACAAAGCTGGAACAAGAGAATTCGAGGTGGGAGATTTGGTTCTCAAGTGGGACCACCCCCATTATGAGAAAGGAAAATACACAAAATTTCAATAGTTGTGGGTAGGCCCTTTCCATATTGTGGCAAATATTGGCCCCTCAACGTATAAATTGCAAGATCTATAGGGGTGGGAAGAGAACTTACCATTAAATGGTTTAGTTCTCAAACCTTATTTTTCCTGAGTTTTGTTTTTGTTCTTTTATCTTGTACATAAATAAATTGACTTGGTTGTTTGTTTTGATTTATTTTATTTTTGTTTTGTTTTAGTTTAGATTTTGATTGATTTCAATAAAGGGAGGCAAAATCTTGGTTGCATGGAAAGCATCCGAATTCTGGAGTGATTAAAAGTTCTTGAGTGTAAGACTCTGTATTATTGTTTTATTTGAAAGAATTTCTTCTAGTTTAGCAGTTTTCCCAAATGGTTATGAACACATTGAAGTCCTACTTAATCCTTTTTGAATAAACCAGGTTCGAAGGGTCTGGAATACTATTTTGAGGTTCCATCCATCTCACATTTAAAATGTCCTAGGGGGTGACAGCAAAAGGCCCATGGAAAGGAAGCAGGGTAAACAGTATATTATATATAAATTATCCCATGCCAGGAATTGAATTCCAAAAGGCAGATAAGAGTCAAATACTCCTTTGAAAGCAATTTGTATCAAAACAAAGTACTAAACCATATAAGTAATAAATTGCCAAAATCTCTTCTTCGTACGTGAGCTGACAGTTGAATACATCTCTCACACAAAAGGACACTATGGATAGAGGAGATTGAATGAAAATTTAGAAAGAAAGGCATGTAGGAGGACTCATATGCAAAGGACAAAAGTCCCAAAAAGAACAAAAAAGTGCAGAATGGCATGGGAATGAGGAACAAAGGAATATTTCTGTTTACCATATGTTACTATATTCTTGTAGTGTCCAAGATGGAAACTCCCCAAAGACAGAGGTAATAAATGAAACTCATCTTCCCGTCCTCAAAAGAGTTATCTTGACTTAGAAATATTGTTTTTCCTTTCTCCTAAATTGGACTATCATCAATGATTAAAAGTACATATGCTTGCCATTTGGGAAATCCAGACACCTGGAAGAATCAACATGTTCGTTTATTATTAAACAGTTTGTCACTTAAGGAATAAATTGTCCAGAGATATGGGTTCACCAGGTAGTCGCCAATTGTTGAAGCTGCAATTGTTTTCCCAAATTTTTGAAATTTTGGACCCTCCTCTTAATTTTTATTTTGCCTAGAATCGTTTGGATCCATGAACTCTGTTTTTGTTTTTCCTTTGCTACAAGTTTGGATTATTTTGAGGTTAACTGTCTTCATGCTTTTGGAGAATTGCTTATGTCTGAAATTGCTGTGAGTGTGGAATTTGGAGTTTAGTTTTAAAGCTTGCCCTTTGATCTGTGATTTCTTTCTTTCTTCTCGGAAGCCTATTTCTCATTTTCACCATTTTTTCCGGTGTAAAACAAACTTTCAATGCTGCACAGCCAAAGTAACATTTTAGTTTGATTGTTTCGAGGCCTTTTAAACAACGTATCGAAGCCATATCTCCTTATGGAACCTCCATTATGGAAGCTGGACGATGAGTGTTCCGCGGGACAGTCTTGACTTCTCCGATCTCGTGTTGTTATTGTTTTACTTGTTTGCATTATCAGAGGTTGGTCGAAGTGTGAGTCAGGGTTGTTTGATATTTGTGAAGCCACTGTTTTGGAAGTGAGACAAGCTTTTGGACCGCTACACGACCTTAAGTTTTCCGAACACTTAATGTTTTCACACTGTTTTTTGCGCCGTAGCGGAACTTTTATGACTTTGATCGAAGGCTGTAGTTTGATTGTTTTCCACCGTTGCCGCTCCCAAGCGAACTAAGTGTCCGCCATATAACTGCTCCACTCGTCGATGCTGTGTCTAGGTTTCGCCAATATGTCTTTAGGCCGTAGGGTCCGTAGTCGTTTCATCTTCTGCCATTACGGCTGCATAACGCACTAACCTCCCGACATTGATGTCTTTTAGTTCGCCGATAGGGAGCTCTTCCACCCGATGCTTTGGCATTTAGTTCTTCTGACTTCGATAGAATTAACGGTCCCGCGGAACCCATTGTCCGTTTGAAACCTGTCGTTGTGGCTTTAAGTAAGATTATCCAGTCGATGTCTCAGTGGTTCAAGCCACCGTTAAGGTTTTCCTACCGTCTTGTGAAGTTTTTAACCCCTGTGTGGGAAGCATTGGTTTTTTATTCTTGTTGAGGCTTTCACGATGAGGGCGCAGCACAGGGCCTCATTTTGATAATCAGTTTTGTTGTTAGTATAGTTTAAGTTTATTGAAAATATGTCATCCTAATTAATGATGAATTTGGTTTGACTGCAAACGGACTTAGAAGGTTTTTCATATTACTACTGCAAGAAGACATAGCTGAAGGATAAAGCTAAGGAAAGTTGGCTGAAAAGTGATAAGCAGAGTTTTTTCTGAAATCAATGGGATCTCAAGAAGGACAAATAAAAGGAAAGGCAGAATTGATGGCAACAAAATTCCAGGCTTGGAAGGGGTCCGTCAGTTATCGAGTTGATCCCGTTTTATGAAGTACTCATAAGCAGAAATCCGAAATGTAACTCATTATATGAATCATGAGTACTCCCGAAAAAGACAAAATTGTGATATTAAACGGTTCTTGGGAAGCCCAAAGGTCAGACGGTTGGGGAAGCCCAAGGGTTTTGTTTTTTTGTATAAAGAGTGGAAATTTAGAGAGGATGGGGGCTTTTTTCCTGGAAAAACTTGTGAGCCATTGTTTATAAGAGGAACTATTTCATTTTACAATAACAAATTGCAAATTTTGCGTGTTGGAGAAGGTGCTGTGTGGAATGTTCGAATGTGATAAAATGAACAATGTTGAAGGGGAACTATTTCGTTTTCAACTGTGTTTCATTAACTGTGAGAGCNAAATGTTCTCTGGTATATTCTGTGATAATTTCCACTATGAGTAATGGGAGTTTTAACTGTTGATGAGCTATCTTGTCGTGTATATCTTCATTCATGTTTATGTGTTTTGATTCTAAGAAGATCTATCTGTGATTGACCTTAACATGTGAACATTATTACATTACTCATGAATTAATTTTTTGCTCTCTAGAGACAGCTTAGTTAGTATGTATTTTCTTGTTGTGTATGATTTAGATGTGAGAGAGTCTAAGACGAGAGGTAAGAACCTGTGCATCACATTGTGACCGCTCCTTGCATTCTTTATCGACCTGCATTTTAGATAGGCACTTGCATATCATACTCAAAGTCAAAAAATACAAAAATATATACGGTGGACCAGGCTGCAACCGGTAAAACCTTTTATTTTTGTTACTTGAACTACGGTAGCTGGACCGCAAACCGGATGGATTCCCTACACCAAACAGTCACGGGCTATTTGGGAACGTTGACTTCAGAGAATCCCTTATTGTTGTTGCCTGCGAATTTCCAGGCCTCAACATGCCCAAAAACAAATGTTAACAAATATTATATTATTATGTATTTTATACATGGTATGTATAAAGAATAAATATAGTAATAATATGAATAATATAAGAAAGAAGGAAAAGCTTCATCTATTATTATTTATTACTAAAAGATAATAAATAGTATAATACCTACAAAGGTCTAAATAGGAACTAGTTGAAAGTTCCTAAGTAAATGTATTAAAAAATGCCTAAATTAAATAAAAAAGGTTAAATCAAGAAATCAAGGATTCTTGATTTAACTGCCCCTTGACTAAAAAGTCTGTCTATAAATTCCCAAGCCAAAGAGAGGCTTGGATATCTCATCTATATTTTTGGAGTAATTATTCTTCCTGTTGATTCTCAAGAGAGTTCTTGGAGAACATTTTCCTAGAAGAAAAAAGGAGAACTGATCCAGACCTGCTATAGTAGTTAGGGAAACCTTACCTTATGAGCTCTAAGATACTTGCATGTTGGAACCATCTCAAGGGATCTATATTGAAACCAGGAATGGTTTTGAGTCATGGTTGGGTGGAATGTGGTAGTTCCCAAGTGATTCACTCATCTAATACAGAGGTCAAATCTGCCTATGAATTGTTAATGTTGGTTAATTGAGCGTGTAGATTTCATCCATTAAAAGAGCTTCAATCTCCAGGTATGAGGTTCTAGACTGCCTATTTCATTTTCTAGAATAAGTGTTGGCTATATTATTGAAGGGTTTACATTATATGTTCTAACCCTAGGTGTTTTTGTTTCCCTTGTCAAATTCCTTTAAGGGTTTATATTTTAAATTATAATCCCTAGGCTGTAATTTAATTCATGTGCTATATTTATCTAATATTTTGTTCATTTATTTTACTTCTGTGATTTTATTCTTGTTTAAAAGTTTTATCAAGGGTTATTCACTTTTAGTTTTACTATTGTATTGTCTCTTACGGTTTAAACATTTTTTTCCTACAAACTAGAAATTATATCAAATTACTATTAACACTATAGATTACATCTAAGAATAACAATAATATTCAATTACTAAAGTTAAGATAAGAACCAGCCAAGACCTCTTAGGGTCTACATAATAAACTCATGCTACTAACCAAGATAAACATTATAATGCTTTTGAAAGCAAACATTATCATAAACCATTTAACAGTCCAAGTATTGAGACCATATAAATGGTCCACTATTTCTAAACATCTATGCTAGATACATCCACAAAGCATAAGCAATACTATTATTATCATCATCCTAAAACCATAGCATAAATAATAAACCAAACCATCTAAACTTTATAATCTACATAATCAAAATTGTATGCCATAAATTACAAGGCCCAACATAATAAAACCACAATATTATTACATACACAGTAATCAATTAAAAACCATGTATTTGTACCAAGGTCGCAAGATCGAATCCTATGGACACTCAAATGCCCAAATCACACCCATATTTATAAAATCCCATCTCAGACAACGACCTAGGATTGAATCCTGTAGAGTGTCATTACCTTCTACAAAGCCAGGCTATACACAGTTTATACAAGGGCTGTAAATAATAAAATAATTCTTTACACAGAGGTTGTAAGACCCATTGTATTTCTTATACATTGTAATCCATGGCCTCGGCCCCATACAAAATCAATAGTCAACCATAATAATTATGCAATGTTTAAAACCATGTCAACAAAACAACCTACAACAACGATTGCCAACACAGGATTTATACCCACAGTCTATAATACATTTCATTTACACATTATAAAAACAAACTGTAAATTCTAAATCTATTTCACTATCGCAGTTACAATGGTGAGTGCCAACGCCATTCACAGTGTGGCCCCAATGCCATCCATGGTGATTGTTAGTCATTCTTTTAACCAATACAACCAACAAAGTCGAATTCCACATAAAACACAAGCATAATAACTATGGAAATAAACGTAGTAATGGTATATTGTGATCAACACAGCATAAAATTATAAACACAATCTCTATAAAAGCAACGCTTACAACGAATGCAAAATACACATGGTCCAGGAATAATAACCATTAAAATCAAATGAAACATATATTCACAAACTCATTCGTTATAATCCTTTAATAGTTTACACAGTAGGTTGCTTATGGCCTTGTACCATTGCAAGCAATGGTGCTTCCCATCGCCAGTTTAAATAACCAAAACATTAAATACCAAAATGCATAGATCCTATCAAGGTATTTACCCAGGCCTCTTTCGATTACACCAAGTGCCATTACTAAACCCCTATACATTTAATTAATTCGGGACCAAAGGAGAAATTGAAAACCCCAACATTTAAAATCCCCAATGCATGTAGAATTCTAATGCAGAGTTCCTCTAAGTTACAGTCAAACCCCCAAAACCCAAACGCATCCATCAAACACCATAATCAAGCAACCCAACCCATGACGAGAGGAAACTCAGTTGCAACCACAATACCATAAGAGGAAATGAGTAAATACTTGCACAGTAGGCTTACCAAGGGAGTATGGAATTTCCATGGCCTTGCCCACGAACCATGACTCACTCCTTTACTTTCCCTTCTGCAACCATGCAACATAATGAAAGCACGATGAGAAGCATGATATGGTAATATGAGCTAAAACAAGCAACTGATTTGCAAAACCAACCACGTCTTACCTATCTGCTAAAACCATCGAAGTCGTTCTCCTTCACCCAAACCAGAGCCTAGAGCAAATAACAAACGATGTGAAATGCAAACCTAGCGCTTGGGCTAAGCCCTAAGCTTGCCCGAAATATAGCTTGATCGAATTTTAAAAAAATATGAGAATGAAAATGTGAAATATATTTAAAGAGAGAAGGAAAAATAAGTATTAAAAGCTATATTTAGAGTGATTATGCAATAGATGATGGATGGTACTTGAGCATAGACATGAAATCTTTTTTTGAAGAATTAAAAAGACAAATTTAGGCATTTGAATTTTTTTAAATGAGAAAGGGAAACATATTATGTAATAGATAAATGAGGTGATTATTAAAAGAAAAAAAAATGGTAAAATATATTTAAAATGATAACTTGACAATGTCTGTAAATCTGTGTTTGTTCGAGTGTGGGAAATGAGCAGAAGGTAGCTTCGGCACCTTTGAGTTCCCAAATTTCTATGTATAAATGTTTTGTTGAGTGTCTGGTAGTGATGAGCTTCACCCTCTGAAGTTGATCTACCTTTGTGTAAAGTTTGCAACTGCTAATTTAATGAAAGAAGAGTTGTTTTGAAGTTTAAAGTTTAAAGCTGATCGATCTTATGGAAGTTGGTATCAGAGCCAGAAGCATTAGCTAGTTTTATTCTGTAAGTTCAATTATATTCTTATTTCGGTATCTGTTGTTTCATTCTCCAACTCTTTGGCTAGCAATATAGTAAAAATTGTATTCTGTAAACTGCGAAAATGGCAGTGGGGTTGGATTGATTGGGTTTTGGGATTTATATGAGGTTTTAGGAAAGACAGCAGCAGAGAGAGTGGGAAGTAAGTCCTTGTGTTGATAAAACCCTTGTGATATTAAATCCTAGTATAATGGACCCGTCAATGGATACAATTACCCACATATCACTAGATTCCCAGCAGGAAGATAATGCATAAGTATCCTTAGCAGAACGAAGATCATCCTTTCAAAATGAATCATCTAGCTCTAACTCTTCAAATATTCATATTCAAGACCTCAATCCTTCACAGGATTGGCAGTTTCCTAGGATTCTACCTTCAGATGTGTATAAACTCAAATGGTGGCAATATAGTTCCGCTACGCAGATAAAAATCTCCTCTATAGATATTTCATTTACTGATTCTGAAGACCCAGTACATATAAATTTAATTGACAGACAATAGATTGATTGGGCTATTAAAGATGGTTTCAAATATGCGCACCTTGGTGCTATAAAATTAGGATTAGGACCTCTTGTTCGTCTTTACCTTCCAATTTCCTCTTTGTGTGTTGCAGTCGACACCAGACATAAAATTTTTGCAGATGCCATAATTGGAGGTTTCACAGCCCCCCTGCATGATGGTCTAGCCTTCAGGACTGTCTTTCCTAAATATTTTGTCAGTTTAGATGATCCCCACATTTACGGCCTATTGAAAGCTTACATCCTTCCCTAAGGTTTTCATATGATGCAAGGGTCGAAAATCATACAATTAAAAGAAGCCGTTTGCATTCATTTTGGTAACAACACCCTTCCTCCTCTCAGATCTAAAGTCCATCAGAGTTGACGCCTCCAAAGCATGGTGGAATTAGATAAATCCCGCCAAGCCACTCAAATCACTTTTGAATGGACAAGAATTAACTATCCCTAGAAATGGGAAGTTAAATATCAAGAGCTGCAAAATGATGACTGTCTACAACATTCTATCATGAGTAAAACTTTAACCTTTGACCAGCAAACTAGTTCTTTTAGGTTACCAGAACAAAACCCTACTCCTAAGTTCTCTTCACCTCTTATCAGATCAACTTCTATGACTTCTTATAACCATGCAAAACGACAGGCCGAATCAAACCCTATTCCTACATCTCAGTCTCCCTCTACTTCTTACACTGGCCTATACGAAACAAAACATCATGGCCAACACAAGGATTGTCCAGCGTGCAGAAAAATAGTGCAGAAGATACAACACCAAAAGCAAAGAGAAACCCCGAGTCTAGGAATGTTCAGTCTGCCAAGACATAATGATGCCTATGAAGCCATAAAACAAGGCCATAAATCCTTTTTCCCAGGAAGAAATCTTCCTGAGATTCCTTTTTGCTAGTACTCAACAGATGGTTCAGTAAAAAAGGAATTCCTTCCATATAAGTCTTCTGGTCATGACGAATCAGTTCCAGATGGTATTAAACTTGGAAACTGGAGCAACATGTAGCATAAAATGACTGCAGAAAATATAGATGACATGGAATATGATCTTCTTGACATAAAAAATACCATAGTTGAAGAAAAAGAGAAAATTGCATTCGTTGAAACAAAGTTAGGATTGATGGATCATCTTCTAAACAATTCTGCAGAAATAAAAAAACCAATTTATAAAGCTGCTGATAAAACTGAGCGAAGACTTGCTAAGTTAGAAGAACTTTTGAGTCAAACCCAAGAACTTAAGAAAAAGGTTCCAGGTCTCAGTCCCTTAGTTTTTACCCTAGCTACACAAGGCCACGAAAGGAAAGAGACAGAAAATAGACACCATCATAGTGTTTCTTTCAGCATGCTTAGTATTTCGGAGGATGAAAGACCAGAGTTTAACTTTGGTAAAGACGAAGCAGAATGTGATGAGATTAAAGAATGGATCAGACACTTCAAATCCTTTCCACCTGCCCTAGACACAAAGTATCTGAATATGATGTCTGCTCACCATACAACAGAATCCTCATCCACTCACAACCCACCTCCAGAACAAAATTTTGATATCCGAATGCCAGATGCATCCAAAGCCCCAAATCCTAAAGTTTAGTTTGGCATTAATTCCATGAATAACCTTGTTTCACAAATGCCCGACCAACCCATTTTGAATATCTAATGTCAACCCCGTGAATATATTAAGACAACAATCCAATTGTTAGGGCAATGGACCCTATATAAAAGAACCCAGAATGATACCCTCGCAAGACAGCAATTAGCTGGCCAAATCATAGCAGGCCTTTCAGGACTTGCCAATGAATGGTGGAGATGGTTTCCACAAGAAGCTAGGAATGAAATGCTATCAGCAGAAGATGCTGATCAACAAATTTTGAAGGCTTTGGGTAAAGAGTTCTATGGTGTTGAGGAAAGAGAAGATTTAGAACATCTTGCTTCTCTATTCATGTCAGCTCAACTTTGTGACCTTTCACAGAGTGAACAATATTTTTGTTACATGCAACAATTGCTAATCTCCTCTGGTAAATCAGGAGATCCGGCTTACTTAAAGCACTACCTCAGGAGCTTCCCAGGACATGTTCTAGACGCAGTCGAACAGTATATGAAGGATAAAAATATTAACTATAGAGGCCTTTCTCTAGCCCAGCTACACAACTATATACTAGAGACATGGCAAGAACACTGCCTAGAAAAGCGAGTCAGTAAGGATTTCAAATGGCACCAGAGTATGTATTCCTCCTCATTCTGTAAAAATGTTACCAAGATGCCTGACTGGGGATGTGGTGCTTATAATAGAGGACATTTGGCAGACAGCTGCAAATGTCACAAGTCAAAACAGAAAAAGGGCTTTTACTCTAGTCTTCCTAGATATCATCCAGAGAAGCCTTATAAACAGAAAAAAAGGCATAAATATCATGTTTCCAAACACTATAACAAACCCCATCACAAAAGGTTTGTCAAGCGCAGGACTGATAAGAATGATAAAGAAACATGTTTTATCTGTGGCCAAAAAGGCCATTGGGCAAACAAATGTCCAAAGAAGAAGTCTAAACCTAGACTAGCTGCCTTCTGTGAGCAATTAGATCCTAGATGGTGGGATCTACCTTTTGATGATGAATCACCATCTGGCAAAGTCATATTTTTTCCGTCTGATGCATCCAGTGCATATGAAGATTCTGAGTCTGAAACTAAAAACCCTGCTCTCCAAAACTTTTCTCCTTCATCTTCATCTTCAGATTCAGATTCAACACCAAATTTGGGAGGGTTTGAGCCTCCAAATTATGACTTCTCATTATACATGTTCTCGCTGAATAAGCCACAAAACATTGAGAAATAGATTGCTGCCATTGACATGAAGTTATCAGAAACCCCAGCCTTTGAATACATGCTAAGGGCATCATTAAAGGAAGAAAAGAAGCAATTGCTCAAGCAACTTGAGCAAGACAAAGGCAAAGGTAAAGTAAGTCATGTCACTCCTGCTCTATATAACCCTGCTGAACTTTATAGAGGCTATCTTGATGGCCATGAAGTTAGACAATGTTACATGGTAGATAAAGAACAGATGTTAATATTATAAGTCAGAGAAAAGCAGCAGCAGTTGAAAAGTTTGGTGGCAGAAATAGAAGAATTGAAGAGTATGATTAAAGTCATACAAATTGAACGAGATCAGTCCTTAGACGAAGAGATAAGCAAAAATTATGATCAAGCTATGGAAACAAAAAGTCCAAGGGTGAGAAAACCGTCTCCCGACCCCAGTTTGGGAATGCTCACTGGTCCGAATATATTTGTACGAATCCAGTTCCACCTGAGTGAGTTCAAACCTTATTCCCTAGACTGTATGCTTGATTCCAAATGTCAAGTGAACCTAGCAAAAGGTTCAGCTCTTCCCCATTTCTACTGGGAAAATACTTTAGATAAAGGATCAGCTATTCAAGGTACTCATGTTCCCTTAAATGCAAAATCTGAAAACTTCCCAATAAAACTCAAAGGGATAAATGACTCCCTAACCTTGTATAGACTAGATGAAATAAATGAAGATTGCATCTTAGGTTCAGAGTTTCTTTCTAGAGTCAGTCCATTCTCTGTAGATACTAAGAAAATGACATTCTCTTATGTCATTAACAATTGTGCAGTAGAACTTCCTATTTTCTTTAATTATGTTCCAAAATGCCAGTCCATTGTACAAAAACAAATGCATAAATCCAATCCTACCCAGTTACTAAAAATGGATAGATGTATAGCATTTTCTGATATCCATAGTGAAAAGGCCCTGACAAGTATCACTGCCAAACTAGTTAAGGAATCCTATTAAGAAAGACCCAATGCTTTTTGGAAAAGAGAAAAGTATTTTGTCTCCCTTCCCTTTGATCCTCTTCAAAAGATTAAGCCTATGAAGGCTTCAACTCGACTAATGTCTCCATCAGAAAGAGAATTTTGTGCTATAGAGATCAAGGATCTCTTAGCCAAGGGATTGATTGAACCATCAAAAAGCCCATGGGCTTGCAGAGCATTTGTGGTGAACAAACATCTGAAGTCAAAAGAGGAAAGTCGAGGTTGGTTGTAAACTATAAACCTCTTAATGTTGTGCTTCAAAAAGTGCGCTATCCTCTGCTTGATAAATCAATTCTTTTGCAAAGAATTGCCGGTTGTACAATCTTCAGCAAGTTTGATCTTAAATCAAGATTTTATCAGATTGGTATCAAGGAAAAAGACAGATTCAAAACAGCGTTCGAGGTTCCACATGGTCAGTACCAGTGGAAAGTGTTGCCATTTGGGATTAATAATGCCCCTTCTGAGTTTCAGAAACGCATGGAGGATATCTTCAGAGAGAAGCAGTGGGTGCTCATTTTTATTGATGACATTTTAATTTGTTCCAAAAACATGCAAGATCATCTCAAGCACTTGCAGATGTTTTATGAACTAGTATGCAAGAATGGGTTAGTTTTATCAGAAAGAAAAAATGGAGATTGGAAAAACTGAGATGGAATTTCTCAGATTCAAAATACAAAAAGGACAAGTTGTTTTACAGAAACATGTCCTGAGTGTCTTCAGCCATTTTTGAGATCAGATCCTAGACAAAACCCAGTTACAGAGATTTCTAGGAAATATCAACTATATTAGACCTTTTTATAGAGGGCAAGCTACCGACATACACTTGCTCCAGCAAAGATTGAAAAAGAATCCTGTGAAATGGTCCACTAAGATGACTTTGGTGGTTCAGCAGATCAAAGCCAAAGTTCTGGATTTACCTCCTCTCTCTTTACCACAAGGATCAGGGCAACTGATCATAGAAACAGATGCTTCTTCCCATACTTGGGGTGGAGTTCTTCTTGAGGTCCTGGGAGGCAAAGAGCATGTTTGTGGTTACGGATCGAGATCCTTCAAAGCTACAGAACTGAACTACCCATCCAGCCATAAGGAGATTCTGGGTGTTAAGAAGACAGTCCAACATTTTATTTTGTTTTTAAAACCAGTGAGATTTATTATTAGGATAGATTTAAAAATAATGCCTAGTATATTCAAAAATGAAAATATGATGGCAGAGAATAGTAGTAAAATTTTGAAATGGTTTATCTGGCTAAGTAATTTTGATTTTGATATTGTTTATAAGCCAGGATATCTTAATTGTCTTGCTGACATGCTCACCAGGGAGCAATTTGAACAAGCTACACCATATCTTAGCATGTTTTCAGCTGGTGCCCTAAGTTCGAGTTCAGGTCATGGCACAACACCACTTTGTGGGCCAAGGAATGGCTTATTTCTGAAGCCATGGGACGAGTCAATCTCAGAAGCAGAACGAAGACAGCTATTAGACCGTTTTGCATCCAGAAATGAAGCTGAAAGGTTTCTTGATCTCACCCTCATTAAGTAGATCCAGTTGTCTCCATTCAAAATTGAGATCATGGAAAGATGGGAACGAGATGCATACTAGAGTTTTGAGGGTGCTCAAGAAAAGTGAAAGGATTGCAGAGATGTATGGATAGACCGCAATGAAGAAGAATATGGTCCATTGTGGTATGTAGACATCGGAGATGGCAATCTGACATGGACATCTTACAATCTAATCCTCAGATTCTACAGAGAACAAAGAAAAATAGTCACCTGTGCAGATCCAAATAATCCGCGGCATGGTGCCTGGTCTGGATGGACAGAGATCTTATTGGATAAATTTAAATTTAAACTTTATTGTATTTGATCATGCGTGCACATATATTTAAGCTTTAGTTTCAACTCTCTTGCAGGTTAATGTTTTTATACACGGTTTCAAGCAAGATCATTTCTTGTGTTGGAGAAGCTGCAAACTCGCTTCCTACTCAGTCTGATAAAAGCATTGGTACATTTATTCTTGTGCATCGGGTTGAAAATAATTTTAAAATGTTTTTAGCGTCATACCAAAATATCTACTTCACTAATTTTATGTTGGAATACTGGATGAGTCTCATAATAACTTAATAAAACATAAAATTGTTCTATTAAATGATCAATAAGAGAATTTTTTTTTAGTTATAGGAGTGGAAGAGGTCCAACAATAATTAATAAATTAAGAATAGTTACGAGATAAGTATACTTATGTAAGTTTATAATTCTAGGAAAGAAAAAATTTAAAGATTTATTTATTTTTAATTGTAAAAGAATCTGTGAATCTTACTAATTTTTAAAATTGAAACCATAAAACTTTTGGAGAATGTTTTGTAAAAATATTAATATTTCTAGAGAATTTATATAGTTTTTAAGTAATTCTAGAGATTTTTAGAGTAAAAACAAATGGTCCAATAGTAATTCCATGAAGCAATTTAGGAAACAAATGGAGAGTGAATCAATTTAGAAAAAAAAAAAAAAAATTGGAAAATCTTTATTTGGAAATAAAAAGTCAAAATATAACCAATGAAATAAATTTAATCCCTAAAATTTTCCAAATTCCAAATCCAACAATAAATAATAATAATTAGGTAAATAAGTATGCCTATACATACTTAAGATTCTTATAAACTAACCAAGTTAGACTAACATCAACATTTTATGTATTTAATAAATAAATACTTGAGTTATAAAACACCAAGATCAACATTTTATGTGTTTAATAAATACCTTCGATTAATTACATTTTATGTATTTAATAAATAAATACGTGAGTTATAAAACACCAACATCAACATTTTATGTGTTTAATAAATACCTTCGATTAATTACACAAGATTTGATATAATTGATTATATCATGTCATATGACTCATAAATGTCTTTTTAATAAATTTAACTGAATATGAATATTAAAATTAAAATTATTATCATATCATATTCAATGTTACTCTTGTCTTTAAAATTTTTATGTTTTTATTTATTTAAATCAATAAGTAACAATTATTTTTACAAATTTCAAAATAATATAAATAAAAATAAAAATTATAATATAATTTAACTATCTAAGTTGTTGACAATGAACGTTCAACCACTGCATCTTAATGGTTAAGATCCATTATTAGTTTAGAAAACTTAATGGAGTCCCCACAACTTAATGGTTGAGATCCATTATTAATCCATGCCTTTCGGCTCCCAGGGACGTTATGACGTTATGAATGGCCTTGTCGTAATTTCAATTAACTTTTACATAAACCAAAATAAAAAAAATTAACTTTTACAAAAACCAAAATAAGTTTGAGGCATTTATTTTATGTTTTGCATTTCAAATACACACAAATAAATTTGATTAACCAATCAATATGTAACAGATTTTATATCATCCAATCATCAATTTTATCCTTTTATTTGGCCTCTTATTAGTCCTGCCCTCAGGCTGCAGGGACTCTATGAATCGAGTTGCCGTCATTTTAATAAATAGACCCGCATTTGAAAATGTTATAAACTAAGTTTTAGCTTCTTTCTGACAATGACTTGACAATGGCTTTTATCTTGATCAATCTGTAACAAGAAACCGTTCTTTCAACAAA
Source organism: Pseudotsuga menziesii (assembly GCA_001517045.1). NCBI lineage: Eukaryota > Viridiplantae > Streptophyta > Pinopsida > Pinales > Pinaceae > Pseudotsuga > Pseudotsuga menziesii. The sequence continues at coordinate 121,270 of LPNX011071056.1, forward strand.
TCAAACAATTTGGGCTCTTATTTGGCCTCATATCGAGGAAAGGTGATTCTTTTTGGGTTTGAAACTTATGTAATTCATATAATGCAATCCCTTTGTATCCCTTTTTAAACTAATGCTACGATGTTGTTAGAATTAGTTAAAATACATTTTATGTTAGACATTCATTAGTTCAATACATTTTTATTTGATCTATTTTCAAGATAAAATAAGAGGCCATGTGAAATTTTCTATGGTACGAAATCTCAAGTTTCATGTGTTTCACTTGTCTCATATCTAAAGTTTTTCATTTCACCTGTTTAAACGTATTAATTATATCATGTGGCTTAGCATTAAACTTAAAACATCAATTTTTTGATATTTTGAATCTATTTTCATTACCACATCCACCTCCACACCGTGCCCTACTTATACACATCCCTAGTGCTCTATGTAATATCCCTAGTGTGTGCCTTTATATTTGTAATCCAAGGTGAAATTATGTACCCGCTCGTGGCAAAGGGCTCAAGCAGAGACCCCACAGGTAAAACTCCATAAGTATAAATATGAACTCCTAAGTTGTATTGTGAATTGTAGACTTAGGAAACTGGATACTTGACTCAACTAAAACGATTAGGGAATGGAATCCACTAGGTGGAGAGGTTGATTAGTTATGTAACCCACCTAGAACTGAAAAATAAATATTATGTTAAAAGTTATTGTAATTTCTTTATGACCAAGGATGGTCAAGGATGACTGCAATTAAATATTTTATTTATTTAAATAATTAAAGGAAGAGACACCTATCCAAAGAAGACTATTGAAGAGTGTTCACTAGCCCACTAGGAGGAATGAGTAGCTGTAGAAGACCAAATGATAAGTGGCAGCACTAGAATTTCACTTTCTAGTTGTTGCAAGAGGCAAAATCCCTAAAATTGTGGTCATGTTCCTTGAGGAGAGGAACTGAGCAAGTTGCTCATTTAATTACAAAACTGAACCAAAGACCTAAGCAATCTTATAAATACCATCAAATTGAGCAAGAGGCTCATTACATTCTATTCCAAGTGATTAAAGCCTTGTGAATTTGCTAAAAATTGAAAAGTCAGGCACACAAGAGGAATTCGTTGAGCGGATAGCTAAAGTGAAATTGATGAGAGTTAAGTCTGCTAGTGAGCTTGCTAAGTTGCGGATATTTCTGTGTGGGATGTTACAAAACATATTTGTCCGGTTGGTTCAATGCACATGCTCGGTGGTCCTAAAGCAAGGTGATCTTGGCTGCTTTTAGGAGACGGTTGGGAGGAACAATCTTCTTTGAGTGTTTGTTGTAACATACCCAAAATTCCTCCATGTAAATTACGGGAAAATTGGGTAAATTTTTCTCTTTTTACTATAACCAACAAGTCAACTATGTTAATCTCTTGAGAGTGTGTAATCACATAATCGTAAACACTAATAACACTTTACCCAATCTATACCATGGTAGGAAGATCTTGCAATTTAATGATTACTTACTTTTAAATCAAGATATTAATTCTTTATCTTGAAATCAAAATATTAAACAAAAGGTATTAATACATTCAACTATCCAATTGGCTTTCCTACACGAAATAAATTGTTAACTATAAGCTTGCAAGTATATTTCATAGCCCAAAGTACCAGTAAAAGAAACATATCATAAATCATTTGTTGTGCATCGTCCATGCATTAAATACCATCATGAAAATGAGTATATACAAACATAAAATAGAGAGAAAAAGAGAGAGACATTGTATATGTGGTTCACCTCATCCATGAGGCTACGTCCACCAAAGCTTGTTAGTCTTTATATTATTTTATAAAGAGAAGAATTACAATTTTGTGGCGCATCCATTGCCATTTTATTTACCTCCAATCTCTTTCACTCATAATACTCTCCAATTACCATTTTCCTTCATTGTAAGGTTTTCCACTTAAATGGAATACCTTTTCACGTAAACATATTCCAAAAGTACAAGAGGTAACTCCTCGTCTATACTCTTTAGTAAATAACTAATACTAATCAAGATGCATACTTGGTCCATCCTGCAACATTGGAAACTACTAAAATACATGGTCTAGATTTTAGTAAGTCGCAGGAACATATGATCTAAGTCTTTATAAACAAAAACCCAGGCATAAACATGTTCAATTCGGAACTTGAAATATATAACAACACTATATATATCTACATAGGCTTCCTTATAATAAGTCACTCCAACTTTAAACTCATAACAATGTTTGTCCTATACTTAAGTGTGTATTTATATTTAGAGTACTAATTACCTTATAATTATAAATATAGCATTTATCCCAATATATATATATATATATATATATTCTTTAGCAAGGGATTTCCAAAATTACAATTTTCCACTTTCTATACAAATATATTCCTAGCATTAAATTTCCGTCTAGTATATATATATATATAGTAAGATATTTCCAATATCTCTATTCCTATAAAGTAATGTCTTCCATTTAAATGTTCATGGTTCGTGGTTCATGATAAATTATGAACATATAACTATATGTTTAGGATACTCAGATATACATATATGTGTGTGTGTGTGTGTGTGTGTGTGTGTGTGTGTGTGTGTGTGTGTGATCATATACAAGCCTTATCACAGGATCTCCTTATGTTAAAGACATGAATTCTTAAGATAAGCATAAGAAGACTATTAATACAAAACGTTCACCATTAAGTTATCAACAACTTGCACTAGTAACCTTTCCATCTAACCCCAAAGTCCATCTTCATGTTTTTTTATTATTCATTAATCGGACTACTTTCATTTCATTGAAAGTATCATAATACTAATCCATCACCTTAGTCATGAGTTGATTCGAGTCTAATAAATTGATATCTTATCACAAGGAAAAACCCAATATATAAATAGAATCTTAATTAATGGAACCTATAGGCCCTGTGTAGGTCCTATAAGATAAATGTGCAAAGGGAACCTTTATAAAAAGGAAAACACACACACACACACACACACACACACACACACACACACACACATATATATAATTATATGTTATATGATAGCATGTCTCCCTTTTCATATAAATACCATAATTTCACTTTATTAAGGAATTGAGAATTCCGAATACTAAAAAAAAAGACTAATGTCTATGTTATTTACAAAGTTTCTTTCTACTTAGAAAAAATCAAATACATGGCAACCTCGTAGAAAGATACATTTTCCCTTTGCAAGTATGCATGAAAATTACCTCTTTATAAGGAAATTATCCAAATACATAGACATCCCTTATTTGAAAAGTAATAGGTGTGTAACAAGCAGTAATTGAATGTGTGCGTTGCTATGCATACTCCCCAAAAATTATTTTTATATGTTGAGAATCATACTAATTTTAGTTTTATTATTCTATAAGACCCATACCTACATAGACTGCACCAATCCTAATTTTAAGAGACTGTTTGTAAAGAAGCCAAGCATCATTTCTGAAAATCAAAGATATAAAAACATCAAGTACATATCTTATTTATCTACTCTATTTCCATTTTTTGAGCATTTGTATATGGTGTTTACTACACTCACATAGGCGTTATAAAAGAGTGATGCAAGGTATACAATAATTTGTTGAACATTGGATGCTTAATATAGACTAAAAATAGGCTAGATTTGAGAGCATGAATATAGCAGAAATAGTAAAAATTTGTTTCCCAATAAGCTTATCAAGCAAATATCCTCGAAGATCCTAAAATAATGTAAGTAAGACAAATACCAAATACAAATCAGAGTTTCAGGTATGGGCGATACTTGCAGAGTTTTAGGTATGGATCAATGCAAACCTTTGAATGCAGATCTCTAGAAAAAAAAATACAGACTTTGTAAATCCTATGCTGAGCTTAGATCACTTCTACATATCGGATCTGGGTTTACATCCTCTTTGAAACCTATAAACATTTTGATAAATAATCAATGCAAATTTAATGTTGTTTTCAATATCTTTTTCATATCTATAAAAAGAACGAGATCATGGGCTCTACAAGAATAAACCGGATTTATAACACGAATGAGCTCACATCTCAACAGAAATAAACCAAATTTATAAAATGAATGATCTCGCGACTCTAATTTATAAAACAAATGAGCTCCGCGATCTATAAGAATAAACCTAATTTATAAGAGAATGAGCTCACAGCTCTGCAAGAATAAACTTGATGCACGATAGATTGATCTCACTACTCTCACACTACCAGAACTATTAATGAATGGATTGAGTTCCATTATTTAACTTGCAACATTCAAGGTCAACAAATGCTTTTTCATTCATATCGCAAGCAGAAGATATTAACTTCCATATACTTGATTTTATGAAAGAAATCGTAAGAGATAAAACACTTTCTAGATATTCACTTAAACGTAGTCTTAAATTTGCAGTGTTGAAAAGAAATCTGGAAATGGATCAGATGCAAGTATTAGAAGGAAAACCACCAATTAGTATTAAGGATTGAAACTCATTAAGGAAATAGCATGAAGTTTTCAAATTCTCATTAGTTTACAAGCAGAGGTAGAGACAACCATCAATGCACAAATCACTAAACCATTATTCAAAAGCATTTGGAATATTATATCCATACAACCTAGGTTCTAGGTATGTATAAAGAAATAATATGAAAAGAAACAAAAGTTGCATTAGACCAATCCAAAAACATAGATATTTCTTCCAGGAATTACAAGTGTGTAAAAATAGAAAAAAATAAAGAAAATAAATCACATATGAGATCAGATCCACATTTCATAGTTGAAACCCCAGGGCTCGTGGAATCTGGGACTACCATTAAAAGACGAACTAGAGTTAACCTCTAGTTATCTCTTTCGACTTGATGAAAGCTCTGTTCATAATTTTTTCCTCCTTCCCTCTCACATCCTTTTGTAGGATTCGAAATCGAAACCTCAAGTTACCAAGGTTTCCAAATGGCGAGGGTTTAGTTGATACATTCCCCTTCCAAAGGGACAAACTTCCCCAATTCTCTCCAACTAACTTCCCCACCAACAAAACTTTAATGCACGAAAGGAACCAAGTTAAGAAGGACCACTTTTTAATTTTGGGGCCTTCCAGGTTGTTTCTGAGTTGCTTGATGAGGGGGTGTTACATACTTTCCCCCTTAGAAGTAACACCCTTGGCGTTACATAATCATCCACATTTTTGTGTTTATTCCACCTCAAGTTATTTTTCTTACTTCTGCATCCTTCGCAATGTTTTCCAGCTTTACTTTGATCATCGTCAATCCTTTGTGATTCCCGCTAGATTGTATCATTCATAGCATGTACTATGTAAGGAATCACAATGTATATCCAGAATATCATCATATTCATCCATACTTTAACGTCAACAGAATATTGCATAAGTAAAAACATGTTTTACTCGTCCCTTTTATAGAGTGTCACATCTATGGAAATTTTTCATGTGTAGTTTAATCCTTTAGATTAACAGGATTCCATCATGTGTTTTTAGGCCACCAACCTGAAATATGAAACATACCACTATATGTATACTATGATCAACATCAACTGTCTAGGCATAAATTAATAATCCTACACTGTTTAATTTTAAGATTTATAGTGGTTCGAGTATTCCTGTTTACTTTATTTATCGATAGATAAGCACGTTACCTCATAGGAATGAAAACACATATACTTTTTACAAGTATTATTTAATACCTTATGGTTCCTCTTGGATGCCCTCCATCCAAACAAACACAATGCCAACAGTACTCCAAGTACTAATCCAATCTACCCAACACGAGGACGATACCCCTTCTTGGGCATATCTCCTACTTGTGTTATTCAAGGTGCTTCATCGAGCTCAAGCGCTTTCTTTCTCAACACCATGATACCCAAAGGGTCTTCACGGAGCCCCTACTCACGTGAGAGTCTCTTACAACATAAATTCATGGGGAAATAAGTCTAACCATATGTCTTACACCTAGGCGTCCCTAGGGTGCATACTAGTGCTTAGTTGGCTGAGGGGAAACATGTACCTCCTGTAAATTTATGTAAACATATACCTCCTGTACATTCTTCTTTTTAGTTTCACAAGTGCAAAATGTCTCTCATGTCATTTGGTTGCTTCTAGTCATGGAACTTTGGTTCCCATCATGGCTCTCTATATTATTTCCATAACTGAGTCCGTGATGCCTACACTTCACCATGAATAGTTAGTCACAATATCAAATTGTATAACAATTAATATTTCATGTAACGGTTCCCACCGATAAACATTTTCAATCAAATTTATATGTTATCTTTATTCAATAGGCATAAGCAATCGATTTCTTGCATAATTAAATTTCATAAGTGCAATATAATGATTTGAATCACCCTATTCCTTACATAATGATGATATAATATTAGTATATAATCATAAAAGTACATACCTCTATCATTGTTACCCAACTTTCCAGGTCAGCTTTCTTTGTTAAAACTCAATTGTACACCAATGAACAATGAACAATGTTCTCATTTTTCATAATGTCATAGAAAATACCAATTGTATCTAAAACTATTTGTTAGCACAACATTTCATAACATAGTCATAAGGTAAAAAATTTAGTCGTAGAATACTTTGTCTTAGATTTTCAAATAATCATATACCCATACCAAGTCAACTAAGACTAAAATCACCACTTACCCATAAGTGGTTTTTTTCTCTAATAGTCAATTCCAATATGTTCTATTTAGTCACTTACTTTTACAACACCATTAATTCGTTACCAACAACATACACAAAAATGGGTCAATATTTTCTTTAGACTAAATATTAAGTAGTCATCCATCTATGGTCCTGACTTTTCAATGCTTTTCTATACATATAGTGAGTGCTTCTAACATGATCTTTTACTATGTTTTCAATCAACATTTTTAATCACATCTGAAAAAAAAAAGTGTTATCACTTAGCATTGAAAGTTAAGGAGACACTTCATAAAACATTATGGACACTTTGAAATTGTAACCACAATTCCTATTAATCAATGTTTAATGTCTCCAACAAATGCTTTTTTTCCTAGTAATGCATTTTTCTAAAGACACATAGTTTTCATTTGATTTGACACCTCCAATTTGTCATGGGTTATCATTAAAATACTTGAGATACAAGGGATAGGTCATATGACTAAAGAAGAATGGTTGTCCTCTTTTTAATATTTTTACAAAGTTTGTCGTGGTTATAACGTCTAGATCTTTCTTCTTAGGGTTTTTCCTTGTATTAGTTTAATTGGCATGTAGGTTATTCCTTTCAAATTCCCAAAGGATAAACATTCTATTTAGTGGTCCACATCCCTATACTGTAACGAATCTATGCACTATGCATTTAACAATATTCTAAGGTCCTTTTTCATAATGCTTAACCAAATTTATCTTTATAAGAATCATGTTTATACTAAAAAACTGAAAATGGTACTTATATTGTTTTAGATGATCAACTGGTCACTCTAGTTTGAGCATAATCCTCGCCCATCCATAGGTTTGTCAAAGGAACTTTGCACCCCTCATTTACTTCCTATCACGTAACAACTGCAAGGTTAGTTCACCTTCGTCAATGCATCTCCTACTAAATGAATTTCGAAATTTATCGTGCATTCATCATGACAAGGAGAAAGACATATATAAAATAACTAATTATTTTATTTTCTACTTGCTTTAATCTAAATTATAATGATCACATTAGTGAGTTCAACATGGATTAGTTATATCCTTACAGTTCATCCCTTAGAATACAAACGACTCGTAGTACGAGAGGACAAGTCTTCCCTAATATTTACCTTATTTATTTATGTTATCTGTAACAACCCAATCATTATTTTATCCAAATTGTACCTTCTGATTTGAGTTCCACCCATAAAGGCCCAAGTGTTGCAACTTGAGCTCTAATACCATTTGTAACATACCCAAAATTCCTCCATGTAATTTTTGGGAAAATCGGGTAAATGTTTTGCTTTTTACTATAACCAACAATTCAACTATGCTAATCTCTTGAGAGTGTGTAATGGCATAATCGTAAACACAAATAGCACTTTACCCAATCTATACCATCGTAGGAAGATATTGCAATTTAATGATTACTTGCTTTTAAATCAATATATTAATTCTTTATCTTGAAATCAAAATATTAAAAACAAAAGGTATTAGTACATTCAACTATCCAATTAGATTTCCTACACAAAATAAATTGTTAATTGTAAGTATATTTCATAGCCCAAAGTACCAGTAAAGGAAATGTATCATAAATCATTTGTTGTGCATCATCCATGCATTAAATACCATCACAAAAATGAGTATATACAAACATAAAACAAAGAGCAAAAGAGAGAGACATTATATACATGGTTCACCCCATCCATGAGGCTATGTCCACCAAAGCTTGTTAGTATTTATATTATTTTTTCAAGAGAAGAATTACAATTTCGTGGCACATCCACTGCCATTTTCTTTACCTCCAATCTCTTTCACCGAAGAATACTCTCCAATTACCATTTTCCTTCTTTGTAAGGTTTTCCATTTAAATGAAAGACCTTCTCACGTAAACATATTCCAAAAGTAAAAAAGTTAACTCATGGTCTATACTCTTTAACACATAACTAATACTAATCAAGATGCATACTTGGTCCATCCTGCAGCATTGGAAACTACTAAAATACATGGTCTAGATTTTAGTAAGTCGTAGGAACATATAATCGAAGTCTTTATAAACAAAAAACCAGGCATAAACATTTTCAATTCAGAACTTAAAAGAAATAACAACACTATATATATATATATATATATATATATATATATATATATATCCTTATAATAAGCCACCCCAACTTTAAACTCATAACANTTAAGTGTGTATTTATATTCAGGGTACTAATTACACTCTAATTATAAATATATCATTTATCCCACTATATATATATATGCTTTAGCAAGGGATTTCCAAAAGTACAATTTTCCACTTTACATACAAATATATTCCTGGCATTAAATTTCCCACTAGTATATATATACACATTCAATGAACAGGCTTGCTGGTCCTAAAGCAAGTGATCTTGGCTGCTTTTAGGAGACGGTTGGGAGGAACAATCTTCTTTGAGTGTTTGTTGTAACATACCCAAAATTCCTCCATGTAAATTCTAGGAAAATGGGGTAAATTTTTCTCTTTTTACTATAACCAACAAGTCAACTATGTTAATCTCTTGAGAGTGTGTAATCACATAATTGTAAACATTAATAACAGTTTACCCAATCTACACCATGGTAGGAAGATCTTGCAATTTAATGATTACTTACTTTTAAATCAAGATATTAATTCTTTATCTTGAAATCAAAATATTAAACAAAAGGTATTAATACATTCAACTATCCAATTAGCTTTGCTACATGAAATAAATTGTTAACTATAAGCTTGCGAGTATATTTCATATCCCAAAGTACCAGTAAAGGAAACATATCATAAATCATTTGTTGTGCATCGTCCATGCATTAAATACCATCATGAAAATGAGTATATACAAACATAAAATAGAGAGAAAAAAAGAGAGACATCATATACGTGGTTCACCCCATCCATGAGGCTACGTCCACCAAAGCTTGTTAGTATTTATGTTATTTTATAAAGAGAAGAATTATAATTTCGTGGCACATCCACTGCCATTTTCTTTACCTCCAATCTATTTCACCCATAATACTCTCTAATTACCATTTTCCTTCGTTGTAAGGTTTTCCACTTAAATGGAATACCTTTTCACGTAAACATATTCCAAAAGTACAAGAGGTAACTCCTAGTCTATATCCTTTAATAAATAACTAGTACTAATCAAGATGCATACTTGGTCCATCCTGCATCATTGGAAACTACTAAAATACATCGTCCAGATTTTAGTAAGTCGCAGGAACATATAATCCAAGTATTTATAAACAAAACCCCAGGCATAAACATGTTCAATTCGGAACTTAAAAGATATAACAACACTATATATATCTACATAGGCTTCCTTATAATAAGCCACTCCAAATTTAAACTCATAACAATGTTTGTCCTATACTTAAGTGTGTACTTATATTCATAGTACTAATTACACGATAATTATAAATATAGCATTTATCCCAATATATGTGTGTGTATGTGTGCTTTAGTAAGGGATTTCCAAAAGTACAATTTTCCACTTTATATACAAATATATTCCTAGCATTAAATTTTCCTCTAGTGTGTGTATATATATATATATATATATACATTTTATAGTAAGATATTTCCAATATCTCTATTCCTATAAAGTAATGTCTTCCATTAAAATGTTCATGGTTCGTGGTTCATGATAAATTATGAACATATAATTATATGTTTAGGATACTCAGATATAAAAATATATTCATGTGTGTGTGTGTGTGTTCCTATATATATATGATCATACAAGACTTAGCACATGATCTCCTTCTGTTAAAGACATGAATTCTTAATTTAAGCATAAGAAGGCTATTAATACAAAAGTTTCACCATTAAGTTATCAATAACTTGCACTGGCAACCTTTCCATATAACCCCAAAGCACATCTTGTTTCTTTTTAATTCCTTAATCATTCTTATTTCATTTCATTGAAAGTATCATAATACTAATCCTTCACCTTAGTCGTGAGATGATTCGAGTCTAATAAAATGAGATCTTATCACAAGGAAAAACCCCGTATGTAAATAGAATCTCAATTAATGGAACCTATAGATCCTATAAGATAAATGTGCAAATGGAACATTTATAAAAAAGGAAAACACACACACATATATAAAATTATATGATATATCATAACATGTCTCCCTTTTCATATAAATACCATAATTTCACTTTATTAAGGAATTGAGAATTCCCAATACTTAATAAAAAGACTAATGTCTACATTATTTACAAAGGTTTCTTTCTTCTCGGAAAAAATTAAATACATGACAACCTCTTAGAAAGATACATTTTCCCTTTGCAAGGATGCATGACAATTACCTCTTTATAAGGAAATGATCCAAACACATAGACATCCCTTCTTTGAAAAGTATCAGGTTCGTAACAAGCAGTAACTGAATGTGTCTGTTGCTACGCATACTCCCCAAAAATCATTTTTACATCTTGAGAATCATACTAAGTTTAGTTTGATTATTCTGTAAGACCCATACCTACATAGACTGCACCAATCCTAATTTTCAGAGACTGTTTCTAAAGAAGCCAAGCATCATTTCTGAAAATCAAAGATATAAAAACATCAAGTTGATATCTTATTTCTCTACTTCATTTCCATTTTTTGAGCATTTGTATATGGTGTTTACTACACTCACATAGGCATTATACAGGAGTTATGCAAGGTATACAATAATTTGTTAAACATTGGATGCTTAATATCGACTAAAAAGAGTCTACATTTGAGAGCATGAATATAGTAGAAATAGTAAACAAAAATGCTGCCCAATAAGCTTATCAAGCAAATATCCTCAAAGATCCTAAAAAAATGTAAGACAAATACCAAATACAAATCAGAGTTTCAGGTACGGGCGATACTTTTAGAGTTTTAGGTATGGATCAACACAGACCTTTGAATGCAGATCTTTGGAAGAAAAAAACACAGAATTTGTAAATCCTACACTGAGCTTAGATCACTTCTATGGATTAGATATGGGTTTACATACTCTCCGAACCTATAAACGTTTTGGTAAACAATCAATGCATATTTAAGGTTTTTTTCAATATCTTTTTCATATCTATAAAAAGAATGAGCTCATGGGCTCTACAAGAATAAACCATATTTATAACATGAATGAGCTCACGGCTCTGGAAGAATAAACCATAGTAATAAAATGAATGAGCTCATGACTCTAATTTATAAAACAAATGAGCTCAAGGATCTGTAAGAATAAACCTGATTTATAAGAGAATGAGCTCACAACTCTACAATAATAAACTTGATGCACGATAGATTGATATCACTACTCTCACACTACCAGAACTATTAATGAAAAAATTTAGATCCATCATTTAACTTGCAACATTCGAGGTCAATGAATGCTTTTCATTCATATTACAGGAAGAAGAGATTAACTTCCAGATACTTGATTTTATGAAAGAAATCATAGGAAATAAAACACTTTCCAGATCTTCACTTAAATGCAGTATTAAATTTGCAGTGTTGAAAAGAAATCTCGAAATGGATCAAACACAGGTATTGGAAGGAAAACCACCCATTAATATTAAGGATTGAGATGCATTAAGGAAATAGCATGAAGTTTTCAAATTTTCATCAGTTTAGAAGTAGAGGTAGCAACAACCATTAATGCACAAATCACTAAACCATTATTCAAAAGCGTTTGGTAGATTATATCCATACAAGCTAGGTTCCAGGTCTGTATAACGAAATCATATGAAAAGAAACAAAAGTTGCATTTGACCAATCAAAAGCATAGATATTTGGCAAGTGCCGCCATGAATTACAAGTGTGTGAAACTAGAAAAAAATAAAGAAATTAAATCACATCCCAAATCAGATCCACATTTTGTAGTTGAAACCCCAGGGCTCATGGAATCTAGGACTACCATTAAAAGCCAAACCGGAATTAACCTCCAGCAATTATAATTTTACAAACTACAGGGTAAGTTTTTAAAACTTAAAAACTATATACCTTTATGGAAAATACTTTAATTAAAAAAATTTCAGAAAAATTTTCGATAGAGTTAGGAGTAGCCATGTTTACAAATAAAAAAATAACCATTATAAACATCTCTATTCATTAATTGTCAAGTTTCCGAGATTTAAACATTTGTATAATGTCATATATTTGGCCACAGTTCTTTAAATTTTTAGTTCATGGGTTCAAAACTTGTAAGGGTCATTTTTGTTATAATGGTTTTAATTAACAAATCTAAACTAAAAACAATAAAGTAAACTAACCAACAATATACAATTTACGCATTCTATAGAAACATAGAAGCCTTACGGTTCGAAACAAAAGAAAAGAATATATATAAGACAACAAGATTTCCTTCATTTAAATATTGACAGATCTAAAATAACGATATAAGAATGCAGTGGCCTCAGGACCTTAATCTTCAAAACTAAAACTACAATAAATACCCAAAAGGGAACCAAAACATTAAATCAAGAATTATGTTTGACAAGTCGAAACCCTGAAGTTACATGCCATAAGATTTTGTCCTAAAACTAACCAACAACATATGAACTTAAATACTAATGTTAACCAAAAACATTATTGGATTTCGATAAAGAGTATATAAGCATCTATAGAAACCATTTTAACAAACTCAACAATACAGTATCCTCACGACCTCGTTTTTACAAAATATAGTAATCAAACCACAATGCTAGAAATGTAGTCAAAGAACAACATGATATAACTAGAATTAAACTATCTTATTACATCCAAAAAGAAGTAAAGTTGCAAGATCATAAACCCCGACGTAATGGTTCTATTCAAACCTTAAACATTTTTACTAATCTTTGTAAGAGCTCGAATTTACATCAACTAAAAACAAGGCATTACATTAATGTTTCCTTCAGACCCCACGGTCTACAGGAGACTTGTGTTCAAAAGAAAACCCATCTGAAAAATTCCATAAGGAAGAACCACAAGAGGGTTTACCACATCAAACTGAAGGAAACACATAAATGACTCCAACCCAAGAGAACGCTAGCCCAACCACATAGCCACAAGAAGCAAGGGATGTAGGGTATCAGGTCTTACTAGACCATGTTCCTACCTCCATGGAGACCGATTCCAATCCAAAGCAACAATCCCAGCCAGAACTTCCTGCAAGTAAACAATGCATATGTTAAATATAGATTTAAAATTATATTCTAGAACACTGAAGAATAATAACGAAATCTAAGGTGACTTACCCTTAAAGAGTTGACGAAGTAAATGATGGTCATGCAAACAGTCCACAAAAACTAACGTTGAGAGAAACTTATGTGACTGGTCAAGGATCCAATCCTTTACAGCCTGACTGGTGCAAAAACAAAGCTTGTATGTGTTGCAGTCCAAGGAAAGACCGAGATCCTGAAGTCCAAGAGCCTCATCTCTTTCACCATCAATTACACAATGCATAGGCAGAGCTTCAAAACGCTGATACAAAAAAACTCGATACAAGGAAAAGAAGTAAACCCTTAGGGTGTTTCAAAAGGAGCAATGCTTTTGAGCTGAAAAGCCATGAGCCTTCACGTGGCTCCATTAAAATCCACTTAAGTTATAATTTTTATTATTCCAAACTCTATAGTTCCAACCACTGCCGCATTACTCCATGCCATTGCTTGAAAAGCCACCATGTTTCCTTTATACATACTTTTGTTCCAAGGTAGGCTTAGAAACTTTGATTATGGTTTTTTTCATAGAATAGTTAGGGCCTTGTTTTTTGTCTTAGTCTAGATCTTTGACAGGTTACCCAAGTGAGGTGATCCCTCCTTCGCCAAAGACCTGCAAAAGTATAAGTAGGTTTTTAATTAGCCAAGGGATAAGTAAGACCTGTAAAACCCATAGTCCTAGCAGCATAATGAGTCAACAAGTACCTTAAAACCAACTATAACTTCGATAACTAAACATGACATTTTTCTAAATCTTGACAAAAAGTAGACTTTGTAGTACAATGGTTCATTGCATAGTTAAAGAGTGTCGAAAACTAAGTAGTCATGTTCATAAGATGAAGCACTAACGCAAGTTAAATGTTAGATGCATAAGTTAGTGTGAAATAGTTTACCTTATATGTATTTGCAGTTAGACCTTTAAATAAAAAAAAATTTATCTATGAAATTTGGAGATGTTAGATGTGGTAATAGAGAGAGTTTCCAAACACTATCCCTGAAGATTGGCTCAACTCGCATACAGAGTAAGAAAAAAAATATTGATCATGTTTTAAAACTATTTCTATACAAAAATATAAATTTGTATATTGCAGGAAATGGAAGGAGCAGAAGCATCTGCAGAAGATGGATCTCATCATAATTATCAAGATAACATATATGTGGAATTAAATAATCAACCATAAGAACTTCTTCAAACTGTAAAAGATTTAGGAGCTGAATTACAAACTGTAAAGAAAGATAACGAAAGAATCTTAAATGCACAGGAGGAACTAAATCGGATATTGCTAGAGGAAATACACAACGGAGGTAAGGATAAAAGAAAGGAACATGAAAGTGAATATGGAACAATATCATACAAACGTAAAGGTAATAAATTAAAATTCTCTGCTAATGAAAGAAAATATTCTTCAGGAATTAAAGTAAGGTCACACAAAGAAAAGTATAAATACGCTAGTAAAAGTAGTGATAGTGACATTGGTCCTAGAAACAGAAAATATAAATGAAGAAATCTCGGGAGATTTTAAAAAGATAAAACCTCCTATGTTTAATGGAGAAGTGGAAAAGGGTGAAGAAGTCAAGGCATGGCTATCGGGTATAAAAAAAGACTTTCAAATTTATAACTACTCAAATAGACTGAAATCTCAAATGGCTATCTTTAACCTAAAAGGAAAGGTTGACATTTGGTGGCAGTATATAAGAGATTTAAAAACCTTAAAGAAAAATATGTAACCTGGAGAATCTTTAAGAAATACTTCAAAATAAAATTCTTATCAGAACAATATTATGAAGAAAGAGATAAAGAGTTTTATGAACTTAGACTAGGCTCAATGTCTATGAAAGAATTTAGTCAACTTTTAAGTTTATTACAATATGTACCCTATATAATTGACAAAAATCCTAAGATACAGAGGTTTCTGAGCTGTTTTCCTACTAGTTTCAAGGACATAATTGAATTTGATAATCCAAAGACCCTTGAAGAGGAAATGAAAAAATCTAACTTCTACTACGAACAAAGTAAAAATAAGAGAGAAGGCATACCTAACTGGAAAAATAAGAGAACAAGTAACTTTGATCAGAGAAGGAAAGGTTTTAAGCCTAATAAAAGATTCGAAAATAATTCTTAGAATTTTTCTAAGAATAATTATCAAGGAACATATTTTAAAGGCAAAGCACAATAAAGCATTACATCACCAAAAGGAAGAGACATGCCTAATAATTATGTTAAAAACAATGAACAAAAAGAACCTGTAAAGTGCTAGGAATGCCGGGGACCTCACTAGGAAAATGAATGTCCAAACTGAATGAGAAATTACAGAAATGTACATGCCATTCAGGAGGAATAAACAGTTGGTGATGTATCAAATGAAATGCCAAGAATTAATGCATCCTTGGAAAATCAACAGGTTGATCATCAAACATCCGTGGTGGAAATAGAAGGTATGATACAAAACAAGCCTGTTTATATTTTAATTGACCCATGTGCTAGTTTAAGCTATATGTCACCTAGTGTATAAGAAAAATGCAATTTACATTTGAAAAAGTTTGAAAAGTCTTGGTTGGTTCAGTTAGCTACAAGAACCAAAATAAAAGTAGTTAGTTATGTTTAAAACTGTGAAATATTTATGAGTCAATGCAGAACTCAAGCAAAGTTAAATGTATTACTGTTAGGCTCTTATGATGTTTTAATAGGTTTGGATTGGATGGGAAAACATAAATTAGTTTTAATTAGTTTTGATAAAACATTCACTTGCATAGGTGATAAAGGAGAAAGAGTTATAGTCAAAGGGACACCTAGAAAAGTTTGTTAGAAAAAATTCAACATTACAAATGAAAAAGGATGTACGTAAAGGTTGTAAAGTTTTTTTTGTACATGTAATCAATAATGAACACATGGATAAAGAAGATAAGATGAAATTTGATGATATTCCATTCTTACAAGAATTCTCAAATGTTTTCCTAGAAGATATTTCAGGATTACTTCCAAAGAGAGAATTTGATTTTACTATTGAGTTAGTACAAGAGTTGTACCTAATTCAAAGGCTCCTTATCGGATGAACATATTAGAACTTAATGAATTAAAACTACAACTACAAGAGATGATAGATAAGAATTATATAAGACCAAGTGTATCCCCTTGGGGAGCACCTATTTTTTTGTTAAAAAGAAAGACAATACATTGTGTTTATGGATAGATTACCATCAATTAAACAAAATGACAATTAAAAACAAATATCGTTTTCCTGCATAGATGATTTGTTCGATCAGATACGTGGAGAAACAATATTCTCAAAAATAGACTTGAGATCTAGATACCATCAAGTCAAAATTAAAGATGAAGACATTTTTAAAACTGCATTTAGTACCCGATATGAGCATTATGAATTTGTAATTATGTCATTTGGGAAAAAAAATGCTCCAACAACTTTTATGTGTTTAATGAATAGTGTCTTAAGAAAATACTTAGATAAATTCTTAGTCGTCTTCATTGATGACATATTAATTTATTCAAAAACAAAAGAAGAACATGATGAGTATTTGCAGATAATACTACAGGTTCTGAGAGAACATAAACTGTATGCTAAATTCAGTAAATGAGAATTCTTTAAAGATAAAATACAGTATCTAGGTCATGTGATATCCAAGGAAGAAATATCAGTAGATCCCGATAAGATAAAAGAAATAGTGGAATGCCATGTTCCTAAAGACGTATCAGATGTACGATCGTTCATGGGAATTACAGGTTATTACTGAAAATTCATCTAAGGATTCTCGAAGATCGCAAATCCCATAACGTCCTTGCATAAAATGGAAAAAAAATTGTATGGGATCTAAAGTGTGAAGAAAGTTTTAATAAATTAAAGGAACTGTTAACTACTGCACCTATATTAAAAATAGTAGATCCAAACAAGAAATTTGTTGTGTGCACTGATGCATGCAATTAAGGTTTGGGTGGAGTACTAACACAAGAAGTTCATGTAATAGATTATGAATCAATAAAGTTAAAAACACATGAAAAGAATTACGCCACTTATGATTTAGAGTTGGCTGCCATAATACATGCTTTGAAAATGTGGCGCCATCATCTAATCGGTAAAATAATTTTATTAATGTCTGATAGAATAAGCTTGAAATGCTTGTTCGATCAACAAAATATGAACGCAAGGCAAGCAATATGGTTATCTTTCCTTAGAGGATACGATTTTGAGACCAAACACATCAAAGTAAAGGAAAACACAGTGGCTGATGCCTTAAGCATAAATGCAAGTATGAATTTTATAGATTCCATTAACAACTACAAAACAAAATTAGATGATAAATTGGAAGAAGGGATAAAAATGGACAAGGAATACCAAAATCTAAGAGAAAAAGTAACGAAAAATGAATTTGAAAATGTAAAAACATATTTCAGTTTAAATGAAAAAGGATTAATGTTGTATAAAAACATACTATATGTACCTAACATGCCAGAAATTAAATTGTTGATTTTAAATGAAGTACATAAATGTCCTTATTCTAGACATCCAGGGTATCAAAAGATGATAACAATGCTAAGAAAAGATTATTTATGGCCTAATATGAAGAATGCAATTGTTGAATATATAGCTAGGTGTATAGAATATTTGCAAGTTAAAGCTAAGCATCGACACCCGGCAAGTCTTTTACAACCACTATCAACTCCAGATTGGAAATGGGAAATTATCAGTCTCGATTTTATAACTGGATTACCTAAAAATCAAAAGAAAAATGATTCTATAATGGTTCTGGTAGACAAACTAAGAAAGGAAACATATTTTATACCTGTTAAAACTACTTATAAGGATGCTAACATTGCTAACATCTTTAGGAAGGAAATTTTTCGGTTGCACAGAATCCTGAAGGTAATAATTTCTGACAGAGATCCTAAGTTTACTGGTAATTTTTGGAAGTCGTTATTTAAAGGATTCGATACTAAATTAAATTTCAGTATTGCTTATCATCCGTAAATGAATGGACAAACATAAAGAGTAAATCAAGTTCTAGAGGATATGTTAAGGATGTATGTGAGAGATCATCCAAAGAAATGGGAAGATTATTTACACTTAGTCGAGTTTGCATATAATAATCACTATCAGGATTTAGCTAAACTAAGTCCTTTTGAAATATTGTATGGTAGGAAATCTAATACTCCCATTTCATAGAGTAATTTGGTTGACTGATTGATGTGAGGACCTGAATTTTTAAAAGAACGGGAACTAACATTGAAAAAGGTACAAAGCAATCTGAAAATTGCATAGGACAGACAAAAGAGTCATGCAGACCTTAAAAGAACTCAGAAAGAATTCCAACTAGGTGAGCATGTGTTTGTCAGGGTAAAATCTAGAAAGAGCTCATTTAAGTTGGGGATTTGTGCTAAATTAGCACCCAGGTATTGTGGATCATTTGAAATATTGCTAAGAGTTGGACCAGTATCTTATCAATTAGATCTGCCACCTAATCTTAGAATACATAATGTATCTCATATTTACATATTGAAAAAGTATGTGCACGATGCTACTCATGCGATCGATTGGAATGTTATTCAAGCAAAACCAGAAGGATATTTTCAAGTGGATTTGGCCTGTATTCTCGACATGAGAGAAATTTTTCTCTAAAATCCCACCCTTGGATAGGTAAAAGTGCAATGGAGGCACCTCATTCTATATGAAGAAACCTAGGAATTGGAGAGTCATATGCGGGAAGCATATCCAATTTTGTTCCAGGAAGACTCAGAAGACACTTAAGCAACATCGAGGACGATGTTGAAATTAAGAGGGGTATTTGTAACCCACTTAGAACTGGAAAATAAATATTTTTATTTATTTGAGAACAACATTATGTTAAAAGTTATTGTAAATTTTCTATTACCAACGATGGGCAAGGATGACTATAATTGTATATTTTATTTATTTAAATAATTAAAAGAAGAGACACATATCCAAAGAAGAATGATGAAGAGTGTTCACTGAACCACTCGGAGGAATGATAAGCTGTAGAAGGACAAATGACAAGTGACAGCACTAGCATTTCACTTTCTAGCTATTGCAGGAGGCAAAATCCCTAAAATTGTGGTCATGTTCCCTGAGAAGAGGAACTGAGCATGTGGCTCATTTAATTACAAAACTGACCAAAATACCTAGGAAATATTATAAATACCATCGAATTAAGCAGGAGGCTCATTACATTCTATTCCAAGTGATTAGATCCTTGTGAATTTTCTGAAAACTGAAAAGTCAGGCACATAAGAGGAATTCGATGAGGGGATAGCTAAAGTGAAATTGCTGAGAATTAAGTATGCTAGTGAGTTTTCTAAGTTGCATAGATTTCTTTGTGGGATGTTACACAACATCTTCCTCCTAGTGGTTCAGTGAACAGGCTCGAGGGTCCTAAAGCAAGTGATATTGGATGCTTTCAGGAGACGGTTGGGAGGAACGGTCTTCTTTGGGTTTTTTTCACCCTTCTATGGTTATCCAGGTTCTAAGATGATTTGTTTATTATCTCTGGATTGATTTCATATATGTATCTAAAGGTTTTATGAATGCTGAGAGATTCTCTAAACTAGTAAATATTACTGAATTAGAGTAGGTTAGATATATTTTACTTTTGTATAATATTTCATAAACAATGCTACAGTTTTTCTTCTTACAACTTTTAATGGCAATACTGTAGATGCATACCTATAATATGATAAACAGTTTTTGAGTTATTATACTGGTTTTCTTTAAGTTTCATTTCATTTGCAATCTTATATTATTACAATCATTGTTAATTAAACAATGAATTTGATTCCTCTAGTTCTTTCTTTATGATAGTTCTCGAAACAAAATTAAAGTACCATGCTTTTATTTAGAAAAATGAAACCCTTTAACAAACTCTTCTCCTATCACATATTCTAGCCGATAGGCCTCACTCTAAGTTACTCAGCTCGTAGCCAAGAGACTCTCTTAGGTTAAGGAAGCAATTATAATTTTACAAAGTACAGGGTAAGTTTTTAAAACTTAAAAACAATATACCTTTATGGAAAAGACTTTAACTAAAATTTGTTCAGCAAAAATTTTGGCAGAGTTAGGAGTAGCCATGTTTACAAATAAAACAATAACCATTATAAATATCTTTTTTCAATAATTGTCGAGTTTCCCATATTTAAAAATTTATATAATGCTATAGATTTAGACAATGTTCTTTAATTGTTTAGGTCATGGGATCAAAATCCGTAAGGGTCATTTTCCTTATAAGGGTTTTAATCAACAAATCTAAACTAAAAACAAGCAAGTAAACTTATCAACGATATACAATTTACGCATTCTTAGAGAAACATAGAAGGCTTACGGCTCAAAACAAAAAAAAATAATATATATAAGACAACAAGATTTCCTTCGTTTAAACATTGGCAGATCTAAAATAATGATATAAGAATGCAATGGCCTCTAGGCCTTAATCTTAAAAACTAAAAATACATTATATACCCCAAAAGGGAACCAAAACATTAAATCAAGAATGGTGTTTGAAAAGTCAAATCCCTAAATTTGCGGGCCGTAATATTTTATTTTCGACTTAAAACCAACCAACAATATAGAAAATAAATACCAACGTTAACAAAAAATATTGATGGTTTTCGATAAAGGGTATACAGGCATCTACATAAACCATTTTAAAACTCAACAATATTGTAGCGTCACGACCCTATTTTTACAAAGTCTAGTAATAAAACCACAATGCCAGAAATGTAGTCAAAGAACAACATGATATAACCATAATTAAACTATCTTATTACAACCAAAAAGAAGTAAAGTTGTAGGATCATAAACCCCGACGAGATGGTTCTATTAAAAACTTAAACATTTTTACTAATCTTTGTAAGAGCTCGAATCTACAAAAACTAAAAACGAGGCATTACATTACAGTTCCCTTTGGACCCCACGGTCAGAGGGAGACTTGTGTTTAAAAGAAAACCCAACTAAAAAATGCCATAAGGAAGAACCATAAGAGGGTTTACCACATCAAACTAAAGGAAACATGTAAATGAATCCAACCCAT
This sequence comes from Pseudotsuga menziesii, assembly GCA_001517045.1. Taxonomy (NCBI): domain Eukaryota; kingdom Viridiplantae; phylum Streptophyta; class Pinopsida; order Pinales; family Pinaceae; genus Pseudotsuga; species Pseudotsuga menziesii. The sequence continues at coordinate 143,177 of LPNX011071056.1, forward strand.
TTGAACACTAGCCCAACCATAGAGCCACATAGCCACAAGGAGAAAGGGATGTAGGGTATTAGGTCTTACTGGACCATGTTCCCACCTCGACAGAGATCGGTGCCATTCAAAAGCAACAACCCCAGCTGTTATAGCTGATTTTATCACACATGGTTGATCACACTTTTATGGCCTTCCCTGTCCGTCTACAGACTCTTTGGACCCCATGGACTATTTTTTTAACTTTGATGTTTCCAATATCATCCCTAAAAACACTCATTATTTGTTGTATGCGAATTTTAATCCCTTTCTCACGTATATACGCGGATATTACCCCTAAACCTGCGTACATCAGGATGTGTGTAAAAGGCCAAATGTTTTTGGAGTTTTCCTTGATGTGGATCCGAGTCACTTGTCTCTTGGCATTCCATATGCCTCAAGATCGCTCGGATTTGACCTTCCATTACCCCATTGAAACACTATATAAGGAACCCTTTGGATACATTGAAGAAGAGGAATTGAAGAGCAAGAAAACTATAGTCCATTGTCCCTTACTTGAGTCTACATCCCTTTGTCCCTTGGAGCACTTTGTGTTCTTCCCAAGATTTCCTTTGCTTGTGAGCTTCATATCGAGAGATGGAGGATTGAGGTGGTGGACTCAGTTTCTTCGGTTCGTAGACGTGCCGACAGAGGTTGTCACTTTTGTAATCTCTGATTTACTTAATAGAAGTATCTTTTCCTGTCCAATGATGTGCATTTCAATCAATATTGAATCCATGGATGTGTTTAATTGCTTATGTATCATTGATTATATATGCTAGAGTAGGCCTAACACTATATTATATAGGATGCTTTTCTTGTTTACTGTTGTTGAGAGTGAATTGCTAATGCAAGCGGGATTGGAAAAAGCTTAGTGGGGATCTACTACAACCATCTGGAATAAGGTATGTTTCGAGATCCTTTAGTGTTAGATGTTGCATTTCTCTTGCATATGGGGAAGGGATTGATTTCTGTGGTTTCTCTGTCTGTTGTGGTACACCCCAAGCCATAGAAAATTTTCTCCGTAACAGAATTGGAGACCATACTGGGGAGGTTCCTAGTTGTTTTTATTTGGGGGTTTTTAGCATTCGATGTGCTTTTATTGCTCTGATTTTTCTGTTTCTGTGTCGGGTCTGGGGGCATGATTACCCTGTAGTATCTTGGAGAATTAAATTTTGTCTCAGTATGTCCATTTACCTTATTTTTCTACCTTTTTCTTCCTATACACAGGTTTTTCTTTCACAGTCACGTATACGCACGAGTTTACCTGGAAAAATTGCGTATGTACACAAGTTTACTGAGAATAGTAACATATGCCCTAATTTTTTACTTTTTTCAGAAGATTAAGTGTTGTTGGGTGAGTTTGGGTGATTGCCAAGTCTTTTTTGTTGCTTCTAGAGTCTATATCTCCACTCTGTTTTTGACCAGAGACTCTTTTTGAGTTAATTTTAAAAAAAATGTTCTTGTCATTTCATTTTCTATTTTTTGTTTTGGGATTAGTGCATTAGGTCTCTTTTACCTTGGTTCTTTGCTTGGCTGCTGTTTGTGAGTGCTTGCAGAGTCTGAGGGTTGTAGAGTCATACTATTGCTTTTTATCTCATTTAATTCTAAAATACAAAAACATTTTTCATTTTTGCATTGTTATGCATTTTTTGCATTTTGCATTTAGCATGGTACTTGCATTAGGTTTGATTGGTGAATATTAGTTAGATTTTCATATAGGAAATTATTGCATATACATTTGAAGGAAAAATTTTGCACTTCATGTAGTAGCATACCCTGTTTTTCATTCGACACAGTGCATTTGCATTGATTATTAGGTGTGCGTTTTACTTCTTGTTGCGTCATAACATCATTAGTTGCACGAGCATTTACCCTTTGAGTAATAAATCCAATTAAAATCAATGCATAATAAAATGAATTACACTCTTTTCGTTTTTAGGGTGCACCAACAAGACTAGGTTATTAGGGTCTTGGAATAGTTCATTGTGAGTTAATTCTCCAAGACCACTAAACAAAACAATTAGGTATCTGTCCAGGTGAGAGTGTGAAATCCTTTATATAATTATTGTTCTCAGGATCCTCCTCTTACAAGGGAGTTAAGCATGAGGCAGTGTGAGCGGTTATGATTGGGATGACCCCTAGTTGTAACTGAGTAGCACCGGATATATTTCCAGGATTGTATTCGTATCTGCGGGCTCTTTCGAGAGTTTCGGGATTTTCTACCCTACCCACACGGTCAATCCCTTCTGCGATTTTCCACCTGAGCATTGATTATATCGAGGTGACCTTAGTTTCCTTACCTAGGTTATCGAGGAGGTATTTGCAGAGGTTATTCTGTAGGTGTCCTGGCTAGGTAGGGGTCAGACAGCACAGTCACTATATGTGTTGAAGCTGAGGGTCACTATAATTGGTTACGAACCTCCACTTGTTGTGCATGGGAGTCTCAAGCCTCTCCTAGGTGAGACATACTTGCTTCATTTGGAAGCTCACATATCCTACCCTTGTTTTTTTGCGATTTGGCTTTACATTTTATAGGTGTATTCTCTATGCACGCCAGTTTTCCTAGGTTTTGCATAATTAGATCGAGTCTTTTTATTTTTTGAGTCATTGTCAATTCAGGTGTGGCACCTCATCGTTCTTGTCATTTATAAGGGCTTCCACCTTCCATGTCTCCTCCTCCTTTGGGAGAGAGAACCAAACAGTCTGAGCGGACTACTTCTCACTTTGATTCACACACCATGGGAGATCATGAGGATGAGATTCCATAGATGTCTTCTCCACCTCACGAGGTTGGGGAGGAAGATCCTATTAGCATATATTATGCTTCACATGAACAACCTTCATGATCTGGTTATGATCCCTCATTCACAGGTCGCTAGTGTTGGTTTCCGGGCGATGAGACTCACCATGAACCCATAAGCACTAGTCATGTTATATATGACATATCTGATATCCCTGTACCCGATTTGGCACATCGTGTTGAGTCATAAGTTGGTCCTAATACTACGCCTAGGGGCACTCCCATCCCTTTCTATACGAAGAGATTTTTGGGCACTAGTCACATTGCACCCTCCATCCCTGTGGTGGAGGCAACTTCACATGTTAGTCCTAGAGCTAGTGTTAGTAATCCTATGTGGATACCAGAACTGAGACGAGTGAACATTGGGAACACCACTTACATTCCTTCACATGTCCCTTCGTCCTCAAACCGTGTTCCTTAGAATTTGTTTTTAACAACTCATCCTCCCCCTAGTTCGCGTGGGCCTTCAGGCCAGATTGTTGCTACTGGCCATGTTCATTCTGTGACTTCTCGCAAGGTAGTATCTCAGAGTCAAGTACATCCTATTGTGTCAGCAAGTCATGTACATGTTTCTGGATTGTCTCATAATCAGCTTTTGGAGCTTCCCTTACCCTTAACTATGGACATTGTCATGGTACATCCCATGGAACACCTTATGGAGCTTCTCATGGAAATTCGTATGGACCGCACTATGGACAAAACTATCAACCATATGGGTATGGGTATCAACAACCCGCTTACTATTCCAATTATGGCTTTGTAGCACCTCATAATCAAGGAAACCCACACCATAATGCTTTCATGCAACCCTACACAGGTCAAATTGGAGGAAGTTGTTATGGCCAAGGCCATGGTATTTATAGCAATCAACCTTACATGAATCAAAACTACCAGGGAGAGTGGAATCGACTGGCTCAACCTAGGATCCCTTTCCTTGCAACTTTGAACTTGCCTGACTTGTCGAGATTGATGAATGATCCTATGTCTCATAACCCAGCATGGTCAACTGTCCCTAACAAGCTTCCTTCAAACATTCCCAAGTTCGAAGGTAAAGCTGGTGAAGATCCTCATGAGCATGTCACCACTTTCCACCTTTGGTGCTCTTCCAATTCCTTACATGACGATTCCATTCGTTTGAGGCTATTTCAACGCACCCTAACAGGTCCTGCACCGAAATGGTATATAGAGTTACCGGGGGGGGCTTATGTTACATTTGATGATCTTGCGCTGAATTTCCTTAACCATTTCCATCTACCCATATGTTACGACATCGGTACCGAACTCTTGTCGACCTTCTGGAAAGATAAAGCCACACACATTTTGGATCATATTCAAGAGTGGCATAGACTAAAATGGTTAATTAAAGCTTTTATACCACTAGATTTTCTTCTTGAGTGGTTCCTCAAATATTTATTACCTTACATAGCGAAGGATGTTTCGACATCCGGAGTTCAAAATAAGGAACAAGCTATTTTTAGGGCACAAGAGTTGGATTTGGTCTATGCTCAGTCTAAACTTTTGTATGAGATTATACCAAATGCTCTTAGGTCCAATTTCGACCCCAAGCTCAATCCTGGGCCACATGCCAATGGTATTGTGGGCTGTACAAGTACCAAACCTATGGACTTGGTTGTGAAAAAAGTGAGCCAATTGTCAATTAACCAATCTGCGTCAGGACAAGCTACGGCTTCGTCTCAACCTACCCAATCGGCGAATGTACTTTCTGTGCAAACGTCGAACCTGAAAGGAAACCAGCAGCCTGGAAGGAATAAGAAAAAATGAAAAAATAATTGTAAGGGTGGGAACAAGAACAAAAATTCTAATAATAATGACAAGAACACTAATGCTGGGGGGGACAAGCAGTCTAAACATAAGGTGAAGTTTCCTTGCAAATTGTGTAAGGAAGACCATTTCACTCACTTGTGCCCACCTATGGAACATGCCTCGAAGTTCATAGCATAGGTCCCAACTGTGTTAACTAATCATTTACCCAACAATCAAAATATGAACTCGAGGACCATTGATCTTGGTTGTGCATCGGGTGTAAATCAAAACCCATCGGAGGCCACTAGTGGTCATGGATGCATCAACATGATGAGTGCTACTAAGGTTGTGACTCACAACCAGACCTTGGGAAAGAACCTTCCCCACCCGAGAGCCCTTTGCGAATAAAAAAGCCTACGGATAAACTTGAAGCTCCACCTCGTATTCCTATGGGATTCTGAAAGCGTTCGGGGCACAATCCTAATCCCCGAGCCACCCAGAACTATTTAGTTGTCGAGGATTTGGGCCGGACTCCTTGTGCGATGTCTGCGTTAGAAGTGCTTCATAGTTTCCTCTATAGAGGAAAACTTTGTTATCTTCTTTTGCGGTCAGTGATGATAACTCTTCCACTATGATCAAATTTGAAACCATGGGAGTACAACCTCACTTGCCTTACTATGTGTCTCTTTTGATTCATGTAGAGTATCTTAACAACATCGTCAAGCGCACTGTCATTGATGAAGGCGTTGCTGCTTCCATGATGTCTTTGTCTTTTTGAAAGGGCTTAGGTTCTCCCGAGTTGTCTCAATCCACTACTATGTTGACAACTTTTGATGGTAGATCGTTTCGGCCGCATGAAATTCTTCCTTCCTTAAAGATCCTATTGGGAGGGAAGACCATCGCAATCGAGGTTGAGGTGGTTGATGCGCCCCTTGACTATAATATTTTGTTGGGTTGGAATTGGATTTATAGTATGCAAGTTGTATCTTCTTCCCTCTTTCGAGTGATATGCTTTCCGTTTAATGGGAATATTGTTATGATTGATCAAACATCATTCCAAAATCTGAGTGTCAATGCATCATCGGGAGCTTCTATCTCGATTATCGATCATTCTCAACCGACAACTAGGAGTGTGGGCGTAGGTATGTATCCTTCTCTTATGGGAACCTTTAATTGTCCTGCGCCCATTTTTATGATGGGGTCTAGTTTTGGTGGGGCTTCATCCTCGGTGAATTTGGTATCTTTTTGCACTTCCCATATGGAAGATCCTTGGATTATTCCTTCACTGAGTACTTCGAGTGTGCCCACTGAGACTGAGATGTCGTTGCCAGCAATGATGGTGGCTTATCAAGCAAATATTGATCAGGTTGCAGAGCGTAGTCCTTCCTCTTAACGGATAAAGGAGGAGGACCTGTATGTGCTGTCGGCATGGGCAGTGGAGTCATCTCACTCACATGATTTCCTTGATGATGTTTTTCCATTGGATGAAGCTATCCTTGAGGCCATGTCAGGAGTTGAGCAACCTTTGGAGGAATTGTATCATCGATCATATTTTCTTCCTAAGCTTGATCGTATGGAGTGTGATGACTTTAGGGAGATTCTTAGCGAGAATATTGGTAGCCCCATGGTTCCGTTAAGCTCTCTTGGTCCGATGGCTGATGGAAACATGGCTAATGTGTCACCAACTATTCCTATCAATATTTCTCTCGATCCTGTCAAGGTTGAGAATGTCTACATTGGGGAGGATTGCTCCCTTGATGAGATCAAGGAGTATACCGCATTGTTTAAAGATTTTTGTGACATATTTTCATGGACATACGATGAGATGCCAGGTATAGAACCTCGTATTGTCGAACATGAGATCAAAACCTATCTGGATGCGAAGTCGGTTCAACAACATTTGTGTGCATTGAATCCTAGAAAAACACCCGCCATTAAGACTGAGATAGAAAAACTATTGAAAGCTAGTTTTACCTATGTTGTTCCCTTGATAGATTGGGTTTCAAATCCCATTTCGGTGGATAAGAAGCAAGGAGCGATCTATATATGCACTGATTTCTGTGACCTAAATCGCGCATTTCCTAAGGATAATTTCCCCACACCATTTATTGATCAAATTTTGGATGAATGTGCCGGGGGTGAGGTATTTTCCTTTATGGACGGTTTTTTCGGATATAATCAGATTCAGATTAAGCCTGAGGATCAACATAAGACCACATTTATTTGTCCTTGGGGTACTTTTGCATATCGAAAGATGCCTTTCTGCCTTAAAAATGTCGGAGCCATGTTTCAGTGGACTATGAACTGAAATTTTCATGATCTCAAAACAATTATCGAAGTATATTTGGATGATATCGCTACTCACTCTCGTCTGAGAGTGCGTCATCCATATCATTTGAGATTAGTATTCAAAAGATGTCATCGTTACTAGGTTCATTTAAATCCTCATAAGTGCATCCTTTTGCGTGACTGTTGGTAGCTTGCTAGGTTTCATCATGTCCAAGGAGGGTATAAGAGTCGATCCCTTAAAGGTTGAGGCAATACTTCAATTGTCTCCCCTGCGTAATATTAGATATCTTCAGTGTTTTCAAGGAATTGTGAACTTCTTGCAGAGATTCGTGGTTAATTTTTCCAATTTGACTAAAGGATTTATGCGTCTTTTGAAAAAGGACACTCCTTTTTACTGGGATGAGAGAGCCTAGGAGTCCTTTGATGCTCTTAAGAAAGCCTTAGCAATGATCCCCGTTCTTAGTCCACCCGACTATAGCTATGATTTCACGAAATAGGCAGAGGCTATGCCCACAATTAAATCCGACGGTGAGACAGCCGCGCTTTTCGTGTTCAGCCAGATTATCACCCGGTTTGGCATTTTGAAAGATCTTGTCATTGACTATGGCAGGCACTTTCAGAATAAAATGATGGAAGAGTTGGATTCCAAGTTAGGGTATAAGCAAGAACATTCATCTTCTTATTACCCTTAGGTGAATGGACAAGTTGAAGCAGTGAATAAATCACTTAAGTCTATTTTCCAATGAACCATCACATGAAGCAATACCAATTGGCATATTATGTTGTATCATGCTTTGTGGGCCTATAGAACCATGGTTAAGACTGCCATTGGTTTCTCTCCATATCAGCTTGTGCATGGAGTGGAGTCATCTTTACCGGTTGAATGTGAAATCCCTTCTCTGAAGCTAGCTGTAGATATTTTACCTGACACTTCCGCATTGGAAGAGTGTTTGGTCCACTTAGAGCAACTTGATGAGCAGTGGGGAGATGCCATAGTGGCTCTAGAGGTTAACAAGCATCGCATCAAGGTTCAATATGATAATTCTATCTGTCCAAGGAGGTTTAATGAAGGTGACTTGGTCCTTTTATGGGACCAAGCTAAGGAACCCTTGGGGTAGGGAAATTTAATCCCATGTGGCATGGTCCTTATGTGGTTAAATGAGTCTTAGAGAAAGGTGTTTATGAGCTGGTTGATTATGAAAGGACAGCCCTGGTGCAGCCTAGAAATGGGCTCTATCTCAAAAAATACTATGCATGATCTTTAGCCAGGGCTGATTGTTGTATATTATTGTACATTTTTGCATTGCATAGTTAGGTTTTCTTATGGTGATCGGGTTTGTTGATTAGCTTTCATTTCTTATGGCAGATGTCGATGGAGTCTTTCATTTACATAGGATTTGCTGATGGTGCTAGCCGCCACACTCAAAACTCAGCTTCTGCTGCTTGGGTGATTTATGCTCCTACGGGTCAAGTATTGTCTTCAAAAGACATATGTTTACGGCCTTCTTTGAACAATGTTGTTGAATATAGTGTCGTCATTGAGGTATTGCGTGATGCCATTTCACATGGTGTTCATTCTCTTAAGGTACGCCTTGATTTGTAGTTAGTGGTTTCATAGCTTAATGGCTTGTATCGTATTAGGGATCCGACATTATTACGAAGATTCTTACGTGTGAGATTGCTAGAACGAAAATTTGAGAATATAACATACATTCATGTTCCAAGAGTTTTTAATCAAGTTGCTAACTCATATGCTAACTATGTGTTATATTGGAATTCGTTTCATAGACCATAAGCATATCACAAATATACATTTTACACACATGTAAATATAAATAAAATAGAACATCATAAAAGTTTTTTCATTAATATCCAAAAAGTGACGTCATCATACATAAGTGTCATATACAAAATTGGGGCTTCCGAGCCACCAAAATATAATACACGGTCATACAAAAATGAATTTACTTAGGTCTCTAAGCCTGAGGAGGAGGGGGGTTCTGATCATGATATAGCACTACGGCTCTAGCTAGCCATCGAAAGAGTCGAACCCATGCTTATGGTACACCAACCACCTGACACTACATGGACTCAGGCAAGTCCTCGACTTCCGCCATGGGTACCCTGTGTGTCAAGCAAACGGAGTTTGTGTGGATGCTTTCAAGCGTCTGCTCCACATCCGCATCCATGATATCGTCTCCTCTTCCCTTTTGTCAATGACAAGGGAATCCTTCTGGATGTCGTGGTCCTACATCTGCATACACATGACATATTGTCACTATGTGTCATCACACCAAAAATATGTCTTTTGAGTCAATATATCAAAAAACACAAAAAAATAAAATAATTCAAAACTTAGAAGTTGGGTTTGAGATTCTTTACCTATGTCGCCATAAGCTTCTCCCGGTGGTAGCGGCATATCCGTATCTCCGTGGAAGTCTATCCCTGCATAGGGATAGTTGTCTATGGAGACGGTCTGTCTCTGCCACCATGGAAAGAAGTCTGGTGGGTAGGGGTTAGCCACACTACCTTCACCCAGTCTGCGCATAACATTTGCCCAACATTGTTGGGCTAGATCCCGAACTCCATGTGGAACAATTTCCACCCTAGGGCTTAGCTTTGGTACCCGCTCAAAGAAGAACGTGCTCAGTATGCTATCGAACCCAAAGGTCTGCACCCTACCCATATTGCAGTCACTGAGTTGTTGTTTCATGTTTCTAAACATCGTCATACTCCAATCATACACTGTAGGTCTCATACACTCCACCGCATAGAACATCATTGGCCGCGAGGCCTAGTGGAGTGAAGTTAACCCAACAATCCTGCCTAATGCCAAAAGTATGGCCTTCAGTCCCAGAATATAGATAGAGTTTGTTGAGATTTGACTCCCAACCTTTTTCGTCTCCGGAAATTAGTACACAGCTATGTACTCATCAATAGTCATCCTGCCTCTTGGCCCACGAGATCGAATATTCACCATCTCTCCTCGTCGGGACAAACTAGTGATAAAGTATATGTCCTCAACCTCAATGCTAACCGACATCCTGTTAATCTGAAATGTCTCAGATTCTGGATCCCAATAGTCCACTAGTAGCTGGAGTAGTCTTAGTTTGGCCCTCAGGCTACTAAGACACTAAAACTTGTATAAACCACATGCCTATAATGCTTGTTGGGCCATAAGATCACCTTGCACGGCCTCCTCCACATCACTATGCTCTCTTTCCCTCCATTCTAACACCATCCTGCACAAAAAACCAAAGTTTTGATCAATTTTTTCCTTTAAAATCCTTGTTTGTGGCCCTATATGCGACTGTTTTCAAAACAGCCGCGTATGTATGTGGGTTTGGGTGCTTTTTCCACATATGGTGAGCCCTATACACGGAAAAAAGTATGATTTATGCGTGGGCCGAAATGCACAAATATGGATGGCTTAAAAAATAAATTGGACCATGAAAATTCAAAAAATTTGCATGAAATTGGAAGAAGAGGGCATGAGAATCTACCTGGATCAAACGAGGAGAGATTCTGCTGGACGATGCTCCTGGAATTCGCTTCTGAAGTTCTGAGCTCAAATACACTATGTTGGGTAAAAATTTCAAATGATATGAAAATTTTTAAATTTTTTACTATTTATAGAATTTTTTTTTAAATTTTACTCACTTTCTATAGTTTTTGACCATTTTGGACTGTTTGAACTAATTTGATGATGTAGGAGTCCATTTTGGGTGTGGTTTGACCATGGCTTTGATCTATTCGTGCCTATTGCGGGTATTATGTCTAAACTGGCATATAGGTTAGGTTTCACATTCGTTTGCATTTTGCATAACCGTATGACTGTTTCATTTTAACCTTAGGTATGAACCCATTCCATCTTGTCACGGAACCTTCTTGCTACTTTTAGAAGTGACATGTTGTGAATGGTAGAGCTTTACCATACATGGAAACCCTAGTTAGATCATGTTTTGCATTTGTTTCCGATGCCGACATTTTCCTTTAGGGTGTGGGAGTCCTTTGAATAGTACCACCGTGACTTTGAGAAAGAGCTTCATACTCATCTTGACCTTTATGCTGGCCTTTTCCCTAGGACTCCCTTGCATATGTCAAGTTGTAATTACATTATGATAAGTTTTGCTTGCCTTTTTTAGCCTAATGCCGGCTTCCCTGACTTTGATTATCAGCCATATAGCCCGAGCTTGTCTCATGTCTAGCCAAGCAGATCCGTTTTCTATATCTTTTGCAGTTTGATTCCTCATTTTTTACCAGGAGGGGACTTTCCCCCGAGTGTCATTATCCTACACATGTTTCCTTGCATTGAGCATAGGTATGTTCCACTGCTTGGAACTAGTTTGTTTTCCCTTTGATACCCGTCTCCTCCTAGATTTGTAACTATAAAGCACTTTTATTCTTTTTTAAGCTTTTCAAAATATCTTAAAAAATCCAAAACCAATTAAAAAACCAAAAATCTAGATAGGAAAAGATGTTTTCTTTGGCAGTAGTTGAGTCGTTTCGCCTTCGAACAAAGCACTATATATCACATCCATTGGTTGGGTTAGTAGTTTGACTTTAGGAGCTATACTCGTATCTCTGACTTTATCTCCACCGATGGGTTAAGCTTCCAGTCCCTATGGAGCCTTTATCGATGCCCCATGTGTCGCAGAGATTTCCCAGTTTTGTATATCAAGTCGATGTTGCCTACATCTAGTCACCATTCGCCTTTATGCTCTTGTTCGAAGTAAGTTGAAGCCTGATTTGTCCATTCCTCAGTGGTCTTGACTTTGCATGTCAGCCATTCCCGGTACTTATATCAGTTCATGAACATCTTGTTCAAGTCCTTCCATATTATACAGCGTTGTTGAGTACCTCATGTTGGTTAATGGGGATGCCTTAATGACCTCCTTCCAACGGATTCCATCCCATTAACTTCAGATCATTTATTCTGAGATAGGAGTCTAGAGTCATTTGAGTGCCTCGAGACTTACAGTCATCAGTCGTAGGTTCTCTCGCCATCGACCGTTTTGGGAATACATCAATGTCTCGTGATTGATGGATTATTCCAAGTGTTCGACCTCAACACATTTATTTGCACTTGTTAGATTGCACTCTAGTACCTTGATTCCCATTTTCATTATTGGTGGGTGATCTCGCATCTATTAACAATATACATCATTGACCGGTAATTGGATGATGGACTACTATGTTCGACCTCCACACCTTTATTCACATAGTAGGACATGTACTCATAGTGGTTTGTGAGAAGACTTTCTAGATTGGTGGTGTTTCATATATGCTACCTCCTTAATCGTGCCAGTGGTCATGAGATTTCAATTCTCATGACTTGATTCTAGTGTATGTCAGATATCTTCAACCATTATGGAGATCTTGATCCATGGTATATCTTCATCTTTCATGGAGATCTTGGTCCTTTGTATATCTTCTTCATGGATATTCTGATCTATTGTATATTGTACGTGGCGATGACCACACATGTCACAGTTTGTATATCATGCTTATTCATGGCTATTGTACTCTTATATCCGGGACTGCTATATGTATTTGCAGTCATGTGCAAAGTTTGATTATTGTATTATATTGTTGGATGGCTAGTTCTTCCACCTTGTTCTTCATCACTCCACTTCTGAGATGGATTTATAATGTATTTCGACCATCATGTTACCCCTCTAACCTCACACATTAGGGGGAATCTGTTATGGTTGATTTTACCACACATGGTTGATCACACTTTTAGGGCCTTCCCTGTCCCTCTGCGGACTCTTTGGACCCCATGGACTATTTTTATACCTTTGATGAAGATCATCCCTAAAAACACTCATTATTTGTTGTACGCGACTTTTAATCCCTTTCTCGTGTATATACGTGGATATTACCCCTAAACCCGCGTACATCAGGATGTGTGCAAAAGGACAAATGTTTTTGGATTTTTCCTTGATGTGGATCCGAGTCACCTGTCTCTTGGCCTTCCATATTCCTCGAGATCACTCGAATTTGACCTTCCATTACCCCATTGAAGCACTATATAAGGAACCCTTTGTATACATTGAAGAAGAGGAATTGAAGAGCAAGAAAACTATAGTCCATTGTTGTTGTAGCTTACTTATACTTGAGTCTGCATCCCTTTGTACCTTGGAGCACTTTGTGTTCTTCCCAAGCTTGCCTTTGCTTGTGAGCTTGCTATCTAGAGATGGAGGATTGAGGTGGTGGAGGCCTAGGTGGAGGACTCAGTTTCTTCATTTCGTAGACGTGCCGACAGAGGTTGTCACTTTTGTAATCTCTGATTTACTTAATAGAAGTATCTTTTTCTGTCCAATGATGTGCATTTAAATTAATATTGAATCCATGGATGTTTTTAATCTCTTATGTATCATTGATTATATATGCTAGAGTAGGCCTAACACTATATTATATAGCATGCTTGCCTTGTTTACTGTTGTTGAGAGTGAATTGCTAACGCAAGCGAGATTGGAAAAAGCTCAACGGGGATCTACTACAACCATCCAGAATAAGGTATGTTTCGAGATCCTTTAGTGTTAGATGTGGTATTTCTCTTGCATATAGGGAAGGGATTGATTTCTGCGGTTTCTCTGTCTATTGTGGTACACCCCAAGCCATAGGAAGTTTTCTCCGTAACACCAGCCAAAACTTCTTGCAAACAAACAACACAGAGGTTAAATACAGATTTAAAATTATATTCTAGAACATCGAAGAACAATAATGGAATCAGAGGTGACTTACCCTTAAAGAGTCGACGATGGCAACGATGGTCATGCAGACAGTCCACAAAAACTAACGCCGAGAGAAAATTATGTGACTGGCCAAGGAGCCAACCCGTTACAACCTGACTAGTGCAAAAACAAAGTTTGGGTGTGTCACAGGCCAAGGAAAGGCAGAGATCCTGAAGGCCAAGAGCCTTGGCTCTTTCACCAACAATTAGATAGTGCATAGGAAGAGCTTCACAACGCCGAGACAAAACAACTTGATACAAGGCAAATAAGTAAACCTTTAGGGTTTTTCAAAAGGCAAATAAGTAAACCCTTAGGGTTTTGGGTGTGTCACAGGCCAAGGAAAGGAAGAGATCCTGAAGGCCAAGAGCCTTAGCTCTTTCACCATCAATTACATAGTGCATAGGAAGTGCTTCACAACGCCGAGACAAAACAACTCGATACAAGGAAAATAAGTAAACCCTTAGGGTTTTTCAAAAGGCACAGTGCTTTCCAGCTGGAAATCCATGAGCCTTCATGTAGCTCCATTAAAATCCACTTAAATTCAAATTTTTATTTTTCCAAACTCTTTAGTTTCAACCACCATATCATTAATCCATGCCATTGCTTAAAAAATCCACTGTGTTTACTTTATGCATACTTTTGTTCCAAGGTAGGCTTAGAAAATTTGATTATGTTTTTTTTCATAGAATAGTGAGGGCCATCTTTTCTGTCTTAGTCTAGATCTTCGAAGGGTTACGTAAGTGAGGTGATCCCTCCTCTGCAAAACACACATGCAAAAGTTTAAGTAGGTTTTGTGTTAGCCAAGGGCTAAGTAAGACCTATAAAAGCCTTTGTCCTACCAGCACAGTGAGTCAACAAGTACCTTAAAACCAACTATAACTGTCGATAATTAAACATGATCATTTTCTACATCTTCACAATAGTAAACCTTGTAGTACAACAATTTGTTGCATAGTTAAATACTGTCGAAAACTAAGTAGTCATGTTCAATAGATGAAGCGCTAACGCAAGTTAAATGTTAGATGCAAAAGTTAGAGTGAAATTGTTTACCTTATATGTATTTGCAGTTATACCTTTAAATATAAAAAAAATTATCTATGAAATTTGGAGATGTTACAGGTTAAGTGTCCATGAGTTGGTGATGGATGTCATATTGGTGCTGCAAGAATCTAACAATAGAAAAATAAAATAAGACAACACTTAAATTTATAAGTGTCTCATGAATATTAGTCCTAGGAGGGCAGGCTAAATAAACCACTAGCCATGGTAAGGGAGAAACAATTTAATATGGCCTAACTAAAAGCATAAGGCTAACTAATGTTAAATTCTAATAAGTAAAATCAAGAAGTTAGACCAGATTTCATTGAGATCTTTGCCTGGACAAAAGATGTCGAAAGGTCCAAGAAACAAACTTGTACATAGGAACAAGTTAAGTTCCCTATTAAAAATTACTAATAAATTATAGAGCTAAGTATTATTATTTTATGGCAATAAAATTCCATTAATAATTACATTAAGTAATTATAAGTGCTCATGGAAATCATCATACAAGATTTTGCACATAAAACAAAGTAAATACATTATTTACTTTTAAAATTTATGAGGAAAAATAAAAGAATAAATAAATAAATAATGACATGGACACCTAGTAACGAATGCATGGTTAGTTCCTAGTTAATGCATGTATAATTAAGCCGATGCGTGGATAACTAACAACTTATAAATGGATAAGCAATGGTACATGAGAGATAACCATTAGTTGAGATAAAGATTAAGTTTAATTTTAAGTTAAAATACAAAAAGGTTAAGTTGAAGTTAACTAGTTGAGGTAGCTAAAATTAAAGATAAATTATCTTGGGATTAAAATTAAATTACTATGATTATCTTGAGATTGAAAGGATAAAGTAGCAGAGTTAAATTAAGATTTACTAATTTAGAATAGTTAGCTAAAAAATTAATCAAATTATGTTAAAGTTAAGAAAATATTCATCTTAAAGCTTAATTAATTAATTTACTAAATTAAAAAGATTATTTAAGTTAGTGTGGATAAATTAAGCCAACTCAAGGGAGTTAGCCAAAAGTTTTAAAAAAATATCCTTGAGAAACTTCACAAGTTCCTTTGACGGAATGAGCTTTAGAGCTTAAAAGTCCTATTGAGATTTTTCCATTGAATGGCAAAACCAGTTTTTAAACAGGAAGTATTGGACTGAATTTTCAATGCAAAACCAGTTTTTAAACCAGAAGCTCACGATCTACAAGAAAACGCGAGCAACAACCTCCGTGATGGAAGAATCCCATGCGATGAACAACCTCCGTGATGGAAGAGTCTGCATTTTATTTTCATGAAAGGAGGACTTACATTTGGCAGAAGATTCCATAATAATGGACACATTGAAAAAAAATACGAAGCACCGATTGCTCACTAGGTCTACACTACTTTGGAAGGATTTAGATCAATCCCTTACTTGATAAGTGTTTAAGGATTACAGTCTATGGGTATTTGATAAGGGGATGATCAATGTTATACATATGGTCATGAATATATTGATATACCTTGTACGGATAGATTTTATAATGGTATTGCCTAAGAAATTATTGGTGAAATTATTAGTGGATACATTTGAACTTAAGTAACTTACATATAAAGGATTATAGTCCATGGCTATATTTTAACTTGTAGGTAATAATATATATATATATATGGTCAAACAATTGTTAAGACATTTAAACAAATGTTCAAAATTTATAATGGTATTGCCTAGGAAATTATTGGTGAAATGATTAGTGGGTACTTTTTAACTTAAGTAACTTACATATAAAGGATTATAGTCTAGGGTTATATTTTAACTTGTAGGTAATATATATATATATGGTCAAACAATTGTAAAGACATTTATGTGTATTTATGAAGATAGTTTAAAAGTTGTAGGACCTTTTCTTTATGTATGGGAACATGGATCTCTGTTAGAATATTTAGACACTTAGGAGTTAGTTAAGATCAACTTGTGTAATATATCCGTTAGGTAAAAGTGTTTTTTTAGAGTATGCATTTGTAAATATTCTAATCAGACGGTTGCGATATGTTCTAGACATAGAGTGATCAAACGGTTCAACTTCTCTTAGATCATACCTACCATTGATCCGTGACTTAATGCTCAATTGGTTCATGATCTCTATTTAAAGAGCATGGAGGGTCTTTGGCTAGTTGATCGATTATGAGAAGCTCATGTAACTTTCTTTATTTTGCATAATAAATTGCTCAAAGTAGTTATTTGGTTGGGGTCATGGACTGTTTCCCTCTCGAGGGTTTTAACCACGTGACAAACATCGGTGTGTTGATTTGTGATCTATTTGTATGAAGTGGTTGCTCAAGGTGTTCGGTCTTTTGGGAGTACCCTGTGTACCCGAACATGGTATCAGAGCGTTTATGAAGAGTCGCTTTCGGTTTTGATAAAGATCTAGAACCGGTGTTGCTAAAACTTTGAAACGGTTTATAGTTCTAGATTTTCTATGCATTTGTGGCCTATGGGATCTATTCCATTGTGTCCGGAACGTCGTTTCCATAGAGAAAAAGTTTTCGTTTCAACGAAAATTGTTTCTGTTTATTCTAGAAACACTCATTTCGACAAATCTAAAGGTATAATGTTACAGTGACAGATTTGTTTTTTTTTAAATCTCTCATATTTTATCGATTTTATTATTAGATCTTTACTATTTTAGTCTCGAATTGTTGCCTTCCTTGGCTACGTATGCTCTTTTCCGTGCACCTTGCGCAATCGCGACGAATCAAAAACAACAAGGGAAAGTTTTTTTTTTCTTGTCTTCTCGGCTACGTATGCTCTTTGCCATGCACCTTATGCGATCACGGTAAATCAGAAACAACGAGAAAACTTGAAAACATAGACTTTTCGGGTAAGTTAACCAAGATCTAACCCCATTGTGTGGAAAAAGTTTTTGTTTTTGTTTTTCATTTTTTTTGTGATTTGCAGGAAAAAAAGGCAAGCACGGAGAATGAGAGAGAAGAGTAAAAAAAAAAACCCTTCCTCTTTCCATTCTTTTACGTATCTTTTAAACTTAGCTCACTTAGTCCAAAGTTGTTTTATTCCTTAAAATGTCTTGAGTTCAAGTCTTATTAAGCTACTTTTTAGTGCATGCAATTTCTATTTTCAAGTTACTTTATTGTAAAAGTGCATCTCACATAAATAAAATAAAATAATAAATGAGTTACTTAAGTCTTTTAATTTATTGCCGCACTATTTAAAAGTAACATTATTGTAAAAGTGCACATCACTTATTCTGCAAAAGTGATTCACTTAAAAGCAACTTTATTGTAAAGTGATTGTCAAAGGTTGATCTTGGGAAGAGGGGGGATCTTTTTTTTAGTTGGTCAAGTTAATATCTGCCACGTCACTATTTGGGACATCTTCAACATTTTCTTTGATCAAGCATAACTTTATCATCTAGAATTAGTTTTCAGTGCCATTTTTTTTTAAATCGCTTATTTTTTCGATCTCTTTGCATCCAGATAATTATTTTCTGTTCTTTCAGCCATTAATTTACAGTATGGCCGCCCCTTGTATTATTATACTTACAAGTTCTAACTATTTTTCATGGAAATCTCGTATGGAGGATGTTCTGCAAAGTAGGGGATTTTTCAGGATAACCTCAGGGAAAGAAACAAAACCCACTGATGATGATAAGAAAATTAAATGGGCAATTAGATATGATGAAGCTCGTGGATTGATTGTGATGTCAATCTCTACTAATTTGCGATTCCACATATCTGGAATTGATGAACCTGATCAAGCTTGGGAAAAGTTGGAATCTGTGTTTGGTAAACACAATAAAATTCGGGGTCATCAACTTGAGAATAAGTTGATTTTCTTGAATCTAAATTATTTTTCATGCATTCAAGACTATTTATCTAAGTATAAAACTCTTAGACTCTTATGTGCAAAATGCAAGATTAAGAAAGAAGACAAACAATGTATTTATCATATTCTTTCCAAACTTGGACCTGCATATTCTATTTTTGTATCTACATTATACTCCATGAAAGAATCCTTAACTGCAACTAGCTATCAAGAGCCTAGTCTTGAATCCTTTTGTGATTCCTTAATTAGAGAGCAAGATAAGCTCATTCATCTTGGAATAATTAACAATGTAGATACATCTGGAAAAGCCTTATTGTCCCAACAGAAAGAAAAGTCCAAGTGTCCCAAGAAACATAATTTTCTCAATAATAATCCAAACAACAAGGGTTCCAGACCCTCTTAGTTAGCTCCTTCTTTAAAAAATGACAAATGATCCAAGCCAAAAGGCAAGAATACCAAGCGCCATTGCAATTTTTGTGGGAAAGATAATCATGATGAATCTAAGTGTTTCAAGAAGATGACATTGTTGGAAGAAACAATGAAGAAGCACCACATCAGCCTAGATTCGTCTTCAGAATCTACCTCTCATGGACATGCACTTTGTGCTTCTGGTTACTTTTATACTGCATCTTCTTCTTCTACTTCAATTGAATGGCTCATTGATTCTGGAGCATCTTATCATATGGCTAAGGATCAAGCCATCTTTTCAACTATGTATGAATGTAACACCAAGCAAATATTTCTTGGTGATGATAGATCTCTAAGTGTTGTAGGATCTGGAATAGTTCCAGTAGAAAATGGTCATTTCAGTGATGTACTATGTGTTCCAAAAATTTCTTGCAATTTGTTATCAGTCTATCAAATTACTCCTTCAGGTGAAGGTAAAACTGTGACGTTTACACCTCACAAAGTTGTCATCAAGGATTTTAAAAATCCTCAAAATGTCCTTGCTACTAGAACTGTTGATGATATTACCAGGTTGTACAAATTTAACAACTTTGAGTTGTCACCTTTTTCTTCAGTTTTTGTTTCTCATAATGATAACTTGAGCAAACTTTGGCATGAGCGATTTGGTCACTTAAATTATCGCTCATTGTAACAACTATGTAAATACAATATGGTGACTGGTCTTTTAATGGTATCTTGCAAGAATGGTGTCTGTTCCGGTTGTGTACTCGAAAAACATCATCGGGGCAGTTTTGACAAACGTGCCTCTTGGCACGCCTCGATTCCGTTGGAACTTGTGCATAGTGACTTGTGTGGCCCTCTTCCATCGGTATCATTTTCTGGTTTCAAATATTTCTTAACTTTCATTGATAACTACTCCAGACGCACTTAGGTTTACTTCCTAAAACTTAAGAGCGAAGTATTTAACATGTTCTTGGCTTACAAGGCCCTTGTTGAAAAACAATTTGGTCATCAAATTATTAAGTTAAGATCTGATAGTGGAGGAGAACATGTCAACAACAAGTTCACTACTTTCTACACTGAACAAGGAATCCAACAACAACACACTGTTCCATATACACCACAACAAAATGGTGTAGCTGAACGGAAGAATTGCACTTTAAAAAAAATGGCTAATTGTATGATCCAATCTAAGGGACTAAGTCTTCAATATTGGGCTGAGACCATAAATTATGCAAGTGTGCCATCTTTGGTTCGTGAGCCTGATTCGACGATTGTGCCTTCTTCTTCTTCTTCCAACTTCCTTGACAGGTTTCCAACTCCAGTTTCTGATGATGACAGTGAAGATGAAAATCCACCTCCGCCTGCTCATGTTCCTCCAATTGCACCAGCACCAATACTTCCTCGATGGATCCATGCAACATGTGAAGTAGCTGGTGATCTTGCCAGTGATCCTAGAGATCAACATCAAACACATTCTCAGTTTCAGTGAGCCCCTTCTCTTTTGGCTCAAGTTTATGAGAATCATGATCCAGAAACTTTTGCAGAAGCTTCAGGTAATCCAAATTGGGATGCAGCTATGGATGAAGAATATCGTTCCTTAATGGAAAACGATACTTGGGATCTTGTTCCTCTTCCAAAAGGAAGAAAACTTGTCAAATGTAAATGGGTCTACAAAACTAAGTATGCATAAGATGGAAGTGTTGAAAGACTTAAGGAAAGGTTAGTTTCCAAAGGTTTTTCCCAAGTTGAAGGGATTGACTACAATGAAATCTTTTCTCTTGTCGCAAAAATGAATTCCATCTACCTTGTTCTTTCCCTTGCAACCTTACATAACTGAGAATTCCATCAAATGGATGTCAAGTCTGCCTTTTTACATGGTGATTTATAGGAAGAAATTTACATGGAACAACCTCCTGGATATGTTCAGGATAACTCTAGCCTTGTCTGTCTCCTTAAGAAATCCTTATATAGCCTTAAGCAAGCACCTAGAGCTTGGTATGCCAAAATGGATAGATTTCTCCTTGACACTGGTTTTTCTATATGCCATTCTAACCCCAATGTCTATACCAAGAAATTAGGAAACCATCTCATCATACTTTTTCTTTATGTTGATGATCTTATCCTTACTGGTAGTGACCCTAAACTTATAACCCATGTGAAATCCAGTCTTAAGCAAAATTTTGAAATGTCAGACTTAGGACATTTGCATTATTTTCTTGGTCTCCAAGTCTTGCAAACCAAAGAAGGAATATTTCTTTTCCAGTCTAAGTATGCTTGTAACCTTCTTCGTCGCTTCCACATGGAAGATTGTAAACCAGCCCCTTCTCCCTTCCAGTTTGGAGTCAAACTTTTTGCCACTTTTACTTCCCCTGAAGTAGATGCCACCTTGTATCGACAACTTGTTGGTAGTCTCTTATACTTGACTCATTCCCATCCTGACCTTCCCTTTGTCATTGGTCGTGTTGCCCGTTATATGCAAACTCCTCATGAAAGTCACTGGAAAGCAGCAAAAAGAATACTTCGATATATTCGAGGTACAATTCAGTTTGGGATTCATTACAGTACAGGGGGGAACCTTTGTTGGTTGGTTTCATTGATTCAGATTGGGCTGGTAATCCTGATGATCGAAATTCTACTACAAGTTATGTTTTCAGTCTGGGATCTGGAGCTGTCACTTGGGCTTGTAAGAAACAACAAGATCTTGCTCTTTCTTCAGCAGAAGTAGAATATCGAGCCACAGTTAGTTCCATTCAGGAAGCTTTATGACTTTGACAGATCCTTTCAGAGTTTGGATTCAAGCAGCAGCAGCCTACTCCACTTTGGTGCGACAATCAAAGTGCCATCAAGATTTCCAAATATCCAGTTCTACATCAGCGCAACAAACACATTGAGCTACACATGCAATTCATCAGAAATATTGTTCATGATCGTGTTATTGAAGTTTTCTATTTCCCTACAGATGATCAAGTTGCAGACATCTTCACCAAGTCTCTTACAGAAGCGAAGTTTTCTCAACTTCAGTCTATGTTAGGAGTTTAGGAATGTGTCCTTAAGGGGGGATAGGCTCTAATGCCTCCTTCCTTCTCCTAATAGTGTCACTTTTGTAAATCCTTCAATCCTATCCCAAGTTGTTCTTAAGGGGGGATGTTAGGATATTTAGACACTTAGGAGTTAGTTAAGACTAACTTTTGTAATATATTCGTTAGGTAAAAGCGTGTTTCATTAGTATGCATTTGTAAATATTCTAATATGATGATCGCGATATGTTCTAGACATAGAGTGATCTAACGGTTCAACTTCTCTTAGATCATACCTACCATTGATACGTGTCTCAACACTCGATTGGTCCATGATCTCTACTTAAAGAGTATGGAGGGTCCTTGGCTAGTTGATCGATTATGAGAAGTTCATGTAACTTTCTTTCTTTTGCATAATAAATTGCTCCAAGAAGCTATTTGGCTGGGGCCATGGACTGTTTCCCTCTCGAGGGTTTTAACCACATGATAAACATCGGTGTGTTGATCTATGATATATTTGTGTGAAGTGGTTGCTCAAGGTGTTCGGTCTTTTGGGAGTACCCTGTGTACCCGAACAATCCCAAATGATGTATATATCTTATTTTGGATTTTACTATCGTCAAGATAATACTTTAAAGTAATGATAATTTAAAGAGGTAGTTAACATGTTTTTTTAATAGTAACTATAATATTTTCATTATAAAAAAGTTGTGCACAACCATCTAAAACAAAGTAAACCCTGTGTGAAATCTGTTTTCACAATAGTAGATGCAACCATGACTACTACTTCCTTATCCTTGCAAAATATCTTATGCTTCTTCCTATATTTCACTAGGCCATATGAAGGATAAACCCTCATAAATTGTAAATTTAACAAAATACAAAAAAACATTAGCAAAATCCTGAGGCTTTGACCCTACTTCTTTTTCTTTACTTCCATGCCTAGAACAGGTTTGAGAGTGATAGTTCTTCAATTGGGTTCACTCCATTAGTTATTGTCTCCTGGCAGTGGCTACATTGTGCCATATTTACCATTTTTTGCACATCTTTAGCAATTCGATCAACCTTTCCATGAATTTCTTTAATGTCCATATCAATGTCATCTATTCGAGATTCCTAGCAAGAAAACTTGCTTAGCACGTACCCACTATCTATTGAGATCTCCTGGTCCTTCCTAGTTCCATTGTGGACTGCTTCGTGTGTGCTACGTTTACCTTCCTTGGGTGAATTTTAAAGTCAACTATACCTCCTTTGATATTTTTCAAGCCCTCTATCCACCCTTTTCCATCACTCTTCCCTATCCCCATCACAGCTATCTCCTCCACCAAGCACCTGGAAAAACACTTGACTAAGCTTGTGAGGTTCGAAGCATTAGCCTTTGCGTTTTCCTCCTTCTCTATTTCACCTTGCTACCATATACGTTGGCCTTCCCATTGATAAACACCTTGCTTATCTTCTATTGCGCATGCATGGGGAAGTAGGAACAATGACCTGGAGTGAATGTCTCCCTCCTCCTACTTGAATGCACTATCTGGTGATCATGTGGGCTTGTACATGCCTCCCACCACATATACTCCCTCCTTTACCCTTAATTCCATTCATTTTATCCTTGCAATTTCAATTTAGAAAATCCACGGTATGTGTAGATGTTTAGGCCCTTGCTTTTTTTAAGACATCATTCCTATCTCATGGTTGGCCCCCTTATTTGCTAAATAGTCTACATTCCCAATATTTTCCTAAGGAACATGTACAAAATTGAAATCCCTGCCAGTTGTGAGATGTGAAACTCTTCTCATAATTATTTTGCATCTAGTATTTCCTTTCCCATATGATTTCTGCATGTTTTTAATGACTTGTCTAGAGTCTCCTATTATGATTTCTTTGTCTATATCCAGTTTGATGATAAGTTCGATCCCATGCAGAAGAGCCATCCATACAGCTTCATTGTTAGTTTTTGTTCCCATATCCCATGCAAAATAGTCTACTATTTTTCCTCCTGGATCATAGATAATCCCTCCTGCACCTACCACCCTTGGGTTCCCTTTAGAAGCTCCATCAAAGAATAAAGAGTGATTTTTAGATTCTCCTACCACTTTTGGACTTCTTTTTTATTGTATCTGATTTTGCATTCCTCGTTTTCTTTTGAAATTCTTATGTACTGAAGAGAGATCGGCCTTATGAACTCTTTACACCATATATCTTCTTTCCTGGATACAGGTTCTTCATTAGGATAAGTTATATTTTTTTATCCTAAGCCCTATATGATCATGTTCATTATTTTAAACGTTATGCTTGTAGGATTAGTTGTTTTCCCCTCATAGTTTTGATGGTTTCTTTCAAGCCATATATGCTAGCATATATTTATGGGTGCCACTTCCCATAATTTATGAAGTGTTTTTTTTCCTCAAACTCCCTGGAAAGTACTTTTTCTAGTTTACCATCATATCCTTTACTTCGCTCAGTAGTCTTATTTTCTTCCCTAATTGTTCCATTTTTTTATTCCAAACCTCTTTTGCGAAGGCACAATTCAGGAAAATATGGTTTACATCCTCTTCTGTAGTTTTGCAGAGTGCAAACTAGATTGGACCTTGAATTCCTTTTTTCCCAAGATTATTTGCAGTGAGCAGTTTGTTATGCATAAGAAGGAAAAGGAAATGATTTATCTTTGGGATTCCTAGGGGTTCCATACCTTTCTCCATTTCCTGGTATCTTGAGGCTAAATAGTCCCTTTCAGGGATAATTTTACGGGGGAATTTTATCCCAGTGGGCTATTTTCTCATGTTTTTCTCCCAAAAAAGATTCACCATTTTGCATTTTTTGAAGCCCCTATTCGCCCAATTTTGATGGGGTAAAAATTTTTCACCCTAAAAATCGCCAAATTATTATATAAACGATATAAAATCCTTGGAAATTAAAATATTTTTTGAAAAANGGGTAATATTCGCCAACATTTATACACTTTTAAATAAGTATGGTTCATTAAAATCATCCCTAGTCCCTTTCAACATTTCATACCATTCCTTAACCGAGTACTCTCTCGATTTTCCCCATCCTCTTCGATCCTTTTCACCTCTATAGATTGGATATTTCCCATGGAGGTTCCTTCTGAATACTCTGTATTCCTGCTATAAATTATTTGGAGGATTTAAGACCTTCCACCCTTCCCACTCTCCGGAGATTTCTCAAGTTGGAATATCACTTAGATTGATCATTTCTTTATTTGCATCCAATGTCTGATTCCTTCTAGGCCTCTCACTTTATCTAATTTAGGACATCCCAAGATATTTTTCTCCCGTATCTTTGTTTTCTTCCCATTTTCAGGAATCTAATAAACCTTCTCTTTTATGATTCCATCAAAATATTTACATAACTCCCATACGTGGGTTCCATTTCCTTCCCAAAAGTGCTCAACAATTCTTAATATTGACCTCCTTATATATTTATTCCTCGAAGCTTATTTCTACCATTCCTTCCTCCTTGCAATCATTCTACAGACCATCTTTGCTCCCATTGTGATGTTCATCGGTAGTGAATCTATAATTCCATGTATTCCATTTAACTTTGGAATTTTAACTACATTTCATTTTACTAAATGGGACTTCTTCCCTTGTGATTTTATGCCCTGCCAAAGCAATTTCCTTAATTCCAAACGTATGTTAGTTGCTACCATTTTGGGAGATAAAAGTATCGCGTTGTTGAAAATTGGGTAAGAGGAAAGAATATATTTAATAAGAGCTAATTTCCCTACCATGTTAATCCATTTCATTCCCCATGACTATATTTTATTCTTGATACTTTGAAGAATTGGGGTCCATATCTTAGAGTTTTTTGTTTTCCTTGTTATTGGAATGCTTATCTATCTAAACGAATTCCATTCCATGTTTATATTTCATCTCAAAGCCAAAGATATTTCCATTAAAGTTTTAGGATTGCAATTCCACCCATAAACACAACTTTTTTCAGAGTTTGATTTCCCCCATGAAGTAGAGAGAAACAAGTCCAAGGTATTTTTGAAATGCTTAGCTAGATTGATAGAGGTGTTTCCCAAAATAATGGTATTGTCAACAAATTAAGCATGAATTATTGGACTAAATCCTCTAGATATCAACAATCCTAGGATTGTGCCCTCCTGCATTAATTTGTTTAGCCTTCTACTCAAGGAATCCACAACCAAGATATAGAGAAAGGGAGGTAGAGGAAAACCCTAATAGATCCCCCTCTACATTATAAAGATGTAGGTAGGCCTTACATTTACCAAAGGTGCGATCTATGGGGTGATTATGCATACTTTTACCCACCTTACAATTTTTTTCAGAGAATCCAAATTTCCCCATAGTAAAATAGAGAAATTCATATCTAATCCTATCAAAATAATTTTCCAAATCGATTTTAATAGCCATACCTGCTTCTTTTATTTTTTGACAGGAGTGGATAACTTCATGAACCATAAGGATATTATAAAAAAATTGTCGTCCAACAATAAATCCTCCGTGATTTTCTGAGATAAGCTTTGGTGTGAAATTCTTTAGCCTTCTGGAAATATTTTTCATAAGGATCTTGTATGAAGAGTTTCATAATGAGATTGGTCTAAAACATTTGATGGATGAACGGTTCTTCTCCTTGGGAATCAGTGCTAGAAAGGTAGAATTTGATGCACCCCCATTTATTTCTCTATCTTTAGTCCAATTGAGCATTCTAATAAGATCTTTTTTAATGAAAGGACACAAATTAATGTAGAAGTTTATAGAGAAGCCCTCTGTCCCTTGATCTTTGTCTATATGCAAGGTCCAAATGGATTTATAAACCTCCTCTTCTTGTATCGGCTGATATAGAAATTCATTGTCTTCTTCATTAATTAAAGTAGCTATTTTTGCACTCATTTGTTCCATATCTGTTACATCGTAATCTTTTTCTTCTATGTATAAATTTTCAAAGAAGAATTTTATTTCTTCTTTTATTTCTTTTTTCCCTGGTATTTGTTCTCTGTTATCCTTAGTTAACTCAATAATTGTATTCTTTCTATGCCTTTCTTTGCATTGATTATGGAAGAATTTGGTGTTTTTGTCTTTGCATTCTACCCATAGGCTTCTAGACCGTAATCTCCATTCTTCTTCTTCCTTGTTGGCTAGGTCTTAGAATTCATCCTCCAACACTTTTTCTTTTCTCAAAATTTCTTTAGTGACTTGTTCCTCCTATATTCTCTGTTGTTGATCTTGAAGCTCCTTGAGTTTCTTTATTTCCCTTGCTTGGGTTTTGATATTTTTCCTTTCCCATTTCTTGACCACTCTTTTTACATTTCAAAGTTTGGATTCCCAAATAAATCTTGGGGATCCAATTACAAATATGTTCCATGCTTTTTTTATAATATCTATCACTCCTTCAGATTTCAACCATACTACATTAAATCAGAAAGGCATAGGGCCCAAATTCCCGATTACAACAAAAAATAAAGAAATGGGCCTATGATCTAATATTGTCGAGAGAAAAGTTTTAGAATCTGGAATGAGAGGTTTATTAAGGAACGAAGAACTTACCAAAAACCTGTCTAATCTAACTGCAATATCGACCAGTCCCATTCTTTTGTTATTCCAAGTGTATTTTCCTTTCTTTGGATTGATGTCTATCAGATTCCAGGATACCATGAGAACTTTTAATATTTATTTGAAGGGGTCATGCACTTTGGATCCACCCCTTCTTTCATCTGCTGAGATAGTAACACTAATGTCCATTGCAATGATGCAAGTTTCCTATGTTTTATCTTCAATTTGTGTTTCCAAGGAGTTCCAAAATTCTCCCTTATTCCCATGGATCGTTGGGCCATAAACATTCCCATCCCTAAAGGTATCCTTTTTTCCAAGTCTTCTAATTTGAAAAATAACCATTTTTTATTATCAATGTGGGATGTACATTTGAAAATGGATTTATGCCACCATGTAAGAATCCCTCCTGAAGCACCCACCACACTTATTGCCCTCCCTTCTCCTTTCAGCCATAATCTATTCATTAATATTCTGTTGTCTTATTCTAACATTTTAGTCTCCTCGATCAATAAGATTGTTGTTGATTCTAGGGTTTTTATTCTTTTAACTACTTCAATTTTTTGTTTCCCACGTAGTCCTCTACATTTCCAGGAAGCTATTTTCATTATTTATTTGGAGAGGGTGGCATGGTCGTATCCTTCTTCTCCTATGTATTTACTTATAGTTTCCTTCCTGATGTAATGACTTTAATGCATTGATCTAGATTGGCTTACTTTCCTATTTCCTTCTCTCGAGCTGCTTCCAAATCTATTAAGATTTTGTTCGTTTTTCTTCCCTTCTTTACTTATGGTTCTACTTCTTCTTCCTTACTTTCAGAAGTTTCCTCCCATTGCACTTTAGATCTAGATCTTGTTACTGATATTCATGTACTCTATAAAGCCTCTGGTCTTACTTATTTATAAGGTTGACTCTATGGATCAAGGAGGATCTCCTTCTCTTTTTATTTCTCTTGGATCTTTGGGGAACCTTCCTTCTTTGGACTTTCTTCGGACTCCTTATCTTCTCCTGCTTCATCTTATTTTACCTCTCCTTCTTCTTCTTATTTATTCTCGGAGGAAAAGACATGAAAGTTATTTTTTGGTTCCTTTCTTTTAACTAATGACTTCTATTGATTTGGGTTTGTATTATTCATTTTCTTCCTTCAGACTTCGTTCCATACTTTCTCTTGGTTTCCTTCTGCATCTTGTTGTTTTATTTTTGGGCATGTCCTTGCAATGTGATCATATTCATGGAAGGAATTTCACTTAAATGGTATTTTCTCATAATCTACAGCTTGCAGATGATTGCATCCATCCATAGAGAGATTGATTTCCTTTGGGAGACCCTTTTCGAGATCTATGAACATGCATATTCTTGCACAAGAAAAAATAGGAGGTTTTGGCTTAGATTTGTGAATGTATTTCCCTAACGAGTTCCCTATAGCCTGTAAGTACTCAACATTGCAACAATGCATAGGGATATGCAGGATCTTTACCCACACAGGGATAATGCTAGGTATGTCCTTTTCTGGATCGAAAGAAAGATCCCATTTGTTAAGGTACATACCTCTTGGCCGCATGAAATACAATCCATTTTGGAAAATGAGATCCCTATCCTTGTTCTTATGAAAAAGAAAAAAAAACTCTGCCACATAAATTTTGTTGAACTTCTCCCTATATCAGCAGCCTCTAGTTTTTGTTTAAGTAGATTTCTATAGCTCGCGGGAAAGTCCATAGGCCTGTGAAGTGCCCAAATAAACCCTTATCCGTTAAAACTATTATTTTATACTTGGAAGCAACCGATGACATTTTGACTTCAAGGACGGGTGCTCTCTTTATGAACTTTGAGTAAGATCCGACATCCTTGCTCGAATAGGGGTTGAAGGCAATATTTTCTAAAAGCTTTCCTCCAAATCATTGTGCATCTCTTCTGGGTTTGGATCTGATGGCCATATCTGTAAGACCTTGAACCTTGAAAACCCTAATCGTCCTTGCACATGTTCTCTAGTTAAAATTTTATGGATGAAAATATATTCTTAAAGTTAAAAAGTTAATAAGACTCTTAGATGTATATGTTTAACTAGGAGAGCGTGTTACAATACTATATGGTTGAATGAAATTAAGATGTTAATAAATAGTGAATTCATATTATATTTGACATTGATAAAATTATGTTATTACAATTAAAAATAAGCCTTATATTAAGTAAGAGATGGTGTATTTTGTTGACATAGAAAGACCTTTTTCATGACATGATTAATGGATAAAGTATAATTATTCGGCAAACAACTAAGTTGATAAAAGATTGTGTTGTTCTAGGATTAATAATTTGATAAATAAGGTTAATCTTCTTATGTTGTAAGTTATCACTCCTATCATAAAATATTTCAAGAGGAAATAAATAAACTTTATAATACGTGGTAAGAAATTTTATATGCATTATTGTATTAATCTAAATTGAAAATGCATGGAATTATGTATGCATTATTGTATTAATAAACAAGTGGAATAAGCAACAAAGTTGCTTAGTACCTGTCTCCTAAGAAGAGATTGAAAATATATAGCAATAGGATAATTTTGCTATAAAAATATATG
>LPNX011071056.1:173322-214463 GCA_001517045.1 Pseudotsuga menziesii
AAAAAAAAATATTTTTTAGTTAAATATTTTGAATAATGGATTTTCCAAGAATAATTTATAGATAGTTCAAAATAAACTATTGCTATCAAATAGCATGCATATATCTACTTGTTGGGAAAAAAACGTGAAACTTAACATAAAATAAACAAAAAAATAACATTAATTAATTATTATGATGTCATTGTTGCCACATGTCAACTCAAATCCAGATACCAAATTCCAAAGTTTACATCATCTTCTATCCACCAAGAAGTTGTTTACAAAATAGTTTTTTAACAAAATTAAAAAAAATATTTTACAAATCCCTAAGTTATACTTTACAAAACAGATTTTAATTTTTTTTATAGAGAGCAACTAATACAAAGTCAAAAGAGTTTGACTTGCAGCCAATTACAATATACACTGCCTGCGGCAGGTATAAAAAATGAGAATGCGTGGAATTTTGCAGGCATTATTACATTGATAAATATATATACATATTTCTTGGATTCATGTGTTTGTATTTTGAAGGAATAAAATTATTTATCCCCATAATTCTAGTGAATAGATTGCTTATATAGTTGAAGTAGGTTAGTTATGTCATTTAAGGTTGAAGTTACATATTATGATTAATATTCTTCTATTAAAAGAGCATGCTTTAAGAGATTTAACAAATTGGATGAATAAGATAAATAATCATTAGCCATTTCCCAAAATGACACTAGAACTGTTGATTTGATAGGTGGATCAGCCCTAGGTGCCCCATCTCATAAAAATGTGAAAAAAAGAACTTAGAAATTAATTCCTTTGTGATAAATAAGGACGCGGTCATAAATTTTTGGGTGATAATTTACAATCCACAAAATATTTTGAATTTTTTATAAGACAACCATATGCCTGATATTCAGGCACTCGAACATGAAAATATTGGTGGCATGAAATACCCTTAGGAATAAAATAGAGTATGTCCAAACAAAAGAGATGCAACTACAACTCCATATAAAACGTTGAATGCAACACAAAAAGCTTGTGCTCTCAACACTCATAATTTATTCTTTATGAGCTTGAGCTTGTTAAGTTTTCTTAATTGCTTAGATGATATTCTAAACCAATTTACAATATTAGGATCACTGAAAGAACAACAAGCAAAGTAACACAAATAACACAAAGATCTTTCTCGGAGAAACCACAAGGGAGAAAACTCCGCAAAACTTCCTTAGTATAGAACTCAACCAGAGCAGTGTAAAACCCAAGATAACTACTTATCTCTTATTCATGGCACACTTATTCTTCTCTCTCTTGCAAACATGATTGAGTGAGTGTGTACAAATGAATGGGGGCAACTCCCTATTTATATTTGTCTCTTGACTTGACCTAGAACCTCGCAGGGTTGACTTGTCTAGTAAGACACCAAAAATAATATTTATTATAATGACACTTGGGTACTATTGACCTGAATTACATATGGATGTTTACATTGATTCTTTCAATGATTCTTACATGACAAAAGTCATATCTTGAAAGAGGAATACAATCAATACATCTGGAATATATTTTGAAGTTACAATACTTTAACACTCCCTCTTAACTAGGAAGGTATTCAACCAAGGTAGCAAATACTACCACAACTGTACATATGACTGGTGAGTCTCTATATGTCATATGAAGATTTGGAACACCATCATACATCTTCATCATCAATCTCAGCATGAGAATACTGGATCATCTTCTGTAACCTCAGTATGTAAATACTTAATCATCTTCTATGAGTAATGGATCATCTTCTGCAACATTAGTATGTGGATACTAAATCATAATATGTGTGTACTGGATCATATTCTGCAATATCAGTATGTGGATACAAAATCATCTTCTGTCATATCATTATGTGAATACTAAATCTTCTTCTTCCACATCAACATGCAAATACTGGAACATCATATACAACATTAATATATAAATACTAAAACAATAACAACAACATCATTAGCATGTTAGTGTTAAAACAACATCATCAATAAATGCTAGATCATCATCTGCATCATCAACATAGAGATGTCAGAACATCATCATCATCAACATAAAAATGTTGAAACATCATCATCACTAGTATAGAAATACTAAAACTATCTCATCAACATCATAACAACATCTGTTTGAAGATATTAGACCTACTACATTAGTATAAGAATATTGAAACTATCTCATCATCATCACAACAATATAACATTAGAGGAATTTTGGGGTCTAAAATGGGCCTCCTAAGGAAAATAATAAAATAATAGTTAAAATAATAAAATAATGGTTAAAATAATAAAATAATATTAATTAATTTTGGAGGAAGAAAGAAAAAAACTACTTTTTGTGTTCGTATTTTCGACATATCTCCGTGTTTTTTTACTCAAATTTCGATTGGGAGAGCTCGTTGCATGCGGAATTTGATTCCGCATCCAACGAGTACCCACATTGCATACTTTTGACGGACCCCACTACCCCAAAAAACAAGAAATACCTAAAAAAATGTGATGATGACATCATCATCACGTTTTTTCAAGTATTTCTTGTTTTTGGGGTAGCGAGGTCTATCAAAAGTATGCAGTGTGGGTACTAGTTGGATGCGGAATCAAATTCCGCATCCAACGAGCTCTCCCGATCGAAATTTGAGTAAAAACACAATGAGATATGTCGAAAAACGAACAAAAAAAGTAGTTTTTTTTAATGACAAATATGCCAATTCAACCATTATGGTTGACTTGTTTTATTGAAATTCTATTGGTTCTTGAATTCCAACTCACAAAAACTTATTTTGGCATGTTTTCTTATAAGGCCCATTTTAGACCCCAAATTTCCTCTAATGGTATGAAAATACTGAACCCGCTACATCAGTATAAGAATATTGAAACTACATCTTTCCCACTAACCATCTTGGAGCAGTATCTTGGTGAATTCTTTGGTAGAGCCATATGGGAGTTTTGTCTAACTTACTAACCCTTTCGAGTCAACAAGCCTAGTTAGACAGATGGATCTTCTTGGGGACCAACAATCCTTTTCTGGATTACTAACTCTCTTGGGATAAACAGGCCTAACTAGACATACTAATCCCCCTAGGATCAGTAGGCCTCATCTGAATTACTAACACTTTTGGGTGAACAAGCCTAGCCAGAATTACCCTACTCTAGGTTGAGTTACCACGACCGCATCCTTCTACCATCTTATTCACTCCCTCTTTCGAGGCAGGTCCTTTCAGACTATGCCAAGATTGTTTCGAAAGTATTCAAACTTTACATGAGACAGAGGCTAGGTCAACACATCTGCCACTAGTTCCTCTGTAAGAGCATACTTGAGATTAATAGCTCCCTTCTGTACCATATCCCATATGTAATTATATTTAACTTCGATATGTTCTGACTTATCATGAAACACCAAGTTTTTTGTCATCTTAATACAACTCCGATTATCACAGATGATATCAGTTACATCTATCTCTGCATAAAATAATCCTGTCAGCATCTTACAAATCCATACTGTTTCTCTACATGATAAACATGTTGCAATGTATTCAAATTCTGTCATGCTAAGTGCAATACTTGACTTCTTTCTACTGAACCATGAGATCATGCCTGATCCCAAACTAAAACAACATCTTGAAGTTCTCTTTCTATCTTCTGCACTTCCTTTCCAATATGAATTTGTAAATCCATGTAATATGATCTCGCCATTTGATGCATATTTGATACCATAGTCTAAATTCCCCTTTAGATACCTCATCATATGTTTTTCTCCTACTAGATGAATATGTTTGGGATTCACCATATATTGACTTAGAGTGTTTACAACAAAACATATATCTATTCTTGTATTGGTTAAGTACATTAGAGAACCAATAATATGTCTGTATAAGTTGGCATCTATTGTTTATGAAGTGTCATCACTCAACATATTCAAATTTGTTCTCATCAGAGTAGTAATAGCCTTGCAATCTATAATCCCAAATCTCTTTAGGATTTCTACTGCATATTTTCCTTGGTTTAGGAAAATCTTGTCTAGATACTTCCATACTTCAAGACCTAGAAAATAGTGCATCATTCCAAGGTCTTTCATCTCAAATTCTGCAGTGAGATTCTTCTTACATTCATTGATGGTTTTATATCCGCTTGTTAATAATAGATCATCTACATATAATAGCAATATCATTAGTCCATCTTCCTCAACTTTATAGTAGAGTTTGGAATCTTCTTTACTCCTGGTAGATCCCAAACTCATCAGGAATCCATCAATTCTTCCATACCATGCTCTAGGCGCTTTCTTTAGCCCATAAAATTCCTTCTTGAGTTTACATACATGATTTTCATCATTACCTGTCTCAAAACCTTGCACTTGTTTGATATATACTTCTTCTTCTATCAATCCATGTAGGAAGGATGTATTTACATCCATCTGATGTAACTTCCACCTCATATTGGATTCCAAGGGAAGAATGGTTCTAATTGATGTGTACCTATCCACTGTTGTAAAGGTCTCCTCATAGTCAATTCCTTCCTTTTGGGAGAATCTATGAGCTATGAATATTTCCTTGTACTTCTCTATACTACTGTCTGTTTAATGCTTTGTCTTGTAGATCCATTTTGAGGATACCGCTAACTTGTCCTTTGGTCTTGGTACTATTTCCCATACATCGTTCTTTATAATGGATTGGTATTCCTCAACTATAGCATCAACCCATTCCTTCTGCCTTTTTACTTCTTCAAACATGTTGGTTCTTTATCAACAAGATCACACATCAAATCCACATAACGAGGGTATGGATTTGGCTTCTTTCTTTCTCTTATGGTTCCTTCTAGAACACCATGTCTTTTTTCTTCTTCAATTACTTCACGATCCCAAGCATGCCTTATTTTACGTGAGATCATTTCACTGGAAAGTTCTTCAGGGATCTGAGGTTTTGTTATGTCATGATCCTCAAGCATATGCTCTTCTTCTTCATTTCTGACTAGTTTAGGACCTTCTGCAGCTCTAGGAGTTTCATGCTCCTCTTCATCTTCCTTGTCTTTCTTTGATTTTATGAAAGTTGTATTTTCGTCAAAAGTAACATCTCTGCTTATTTCATTTTGACGATATCCTAGGATAAAGATTCGATAAGCTTTTGATTGCTCACTATATCCTACAAACAATCCCTTCTTTCCTAAAGGATATAGCATTTCTCTTTTCTCCTCAGGAATGTGTATGTATACTAGACAACCATATATATTTAGGTGACTAAATTCATGCTTTTCTCTGGTAAGCATCTCTTCCAGAGTCTTGTTCCCAAGGGTATTGTAGGAGATTCTATTATGTACATATACTTATGCTATGGTTTCTTCTGCCCATAGGTACATAGGTAGATCTTGATCATGGATCATGGATTTTACAACTTCCATGATATATCTATCCTTTCTTTCTTCCACACCATTTTTTTGTGGATTATAGGGAATGGTCAGCTCCCTCTTAATCCTACCTTCTTTGCAGTACTCGTTGAATTCACTTGATGTGAATTCTCCTCCATTATTTGATCCTAATAACTTGATCATATTTTCAGAGAGGTTTTCTACAAGGGCCTTAAACTCTTTGAACCTTTCAAACACTTCATCCTTCTTCTTCAAGAAATAAATCTAAGTTTTGTAAGAGTAGTCATCAATAAAGGGAGCATAGTAAGCATACCCTCTTAATAAAGTAGTTTGCATTGGACTGCATATATCTGAATGAATAATGTTTGCTTTTTTGTCACTTTTTGGATAAGGGTTCTTAGTATTATTTCCTTGTGCACACTCCTTCATGATCTATCTAAATATCTGGTAAGCCTGTCACAACCTTGCTCACAATTGGCAATGTTTTGTAATGTATATGAGAAATTCTTATGTGCCATAGCTCAAATGGGATTATGGTACTATTCATCAATGCTAAATATGCATGTCCCTTTAATCTGTAGATTCCTCCTTCTTCGACTCCAATCACTACTGCATCATCTATAGTTTTTCCTTTTGTCCACATGAGGACTTATCCATCCACAAAAGAAACTTTGATCCCTTTCTTATCTAAGGCTGAGATATAAATAAGGTTCTTCTTTAATCGTGGGACACACATGACATCCTGCATCTTCATGGACTTTCCAAAGTCCAACTTACAGGAGGCTTCTTCCATTCCTTTGATGGGATAATGGTAATAATATCCAAGCATTACTTTTTTTGGGGACTCCTTTTGTACAATACACGAGAGTGAGTCCTTTTAACCTATCATGTGCTTGGAGGCACCACTATCTACTAACCAGGTGTCATTCCATGCGAGACTAAACCTGTGAATGCAGAGATAAATACACATTCTTCATAGGAATATTCATTTTCCTTAGATATTTCCTCATTTTCTTGATTATTGTCTTTAGCAGCATGTGTTTGAAATATTTTGTTCTTCTTCTTGACTCGTTCTGCCTTCATGGGACAATTTATAGCAATGTGTCCCATCTTTTGACAAGTGAAGCATTCATAATTTGAGAAGTATTTCTTGGACTTCTTAAAACCTTGAGATTTCTAGGAGGATGGTCATAACTCTTTCTCTTGTTCTTTCCTTTGTTATGGACTTCCAAAGATTGACCCTCATTTTGATTTAGCTTCTCTTCTCTAGTTTCTATTCTTTCTTCTTCTTGAACACATTCTTCCTAAAACTGTCGAAACTTGGTTAGTCTTCTTCTTGAACAAATTCCTCGGATAAAGGATTCGCAATCTCTTGAAAGACCATTCAAGGTGGTCATTACAATTTCTTCTTCTTCAACCATATTACCAATAGCTTCCAACTACTTCTTAATTGAGCTACTCTTGTGAAGTATGATTGCATGGTTTCTGACTTTTGAGCCTTTACACTTTTGAGGTGATTCCTCAATGTCATATTTCTATTAATATTTCTTCCTTCAAATAAGATGTATAGAGCATCAAACATTTCTTTTTGTGTCCTCCTTGAGAATACTTGAAGAATCAAGTTATCTTTGATGGAGTTAGCTATGAACCTCTTATACTTGATCACATACTACGTTTATTTGGCCTTATCTTCATCTTATTCTAGTTCTCCAACTTCCTCCTTTATAAATCCTTCTATATCATTTTCTTCTAGGATGAGCATGATCCAATAATTCCATGCTCTAAAGTTTTCAACACCCTCAAGCTTCTCATCTAGCTTGGTACACTTTGTAATCTTTTAACATAATGAGAAATTCAAATGGAATTAGAGGAAGTAATACTTACTTGATGAATATGAGTCTCCTGGATGACCTTCTTTGGGATGACCTAGGGTTTGATGAAGAAACCCTAATTTTCTAGTTTTGATCACTAGTAGGGATGAGTGATGGGAAAGATGCACCTTCCTAGGGGGAGCTATATTGTATCTTTCTTTTTAGATATTGATGATGGAGTCTTAGGAAAACTGAAGCCCTAGTTCTTCCCAACAACGGTGTCTGGTACAAAACTGAAATTCTTTGAATTCAGTTTTGTTTCCATAGAATGATGCACCATTCTGGGGTGAGATGAGTGATCCCTCTATCCTGGTTGATATGTTGATGGATTTGTTCTGAATGAAAAAACCTATATGTGTAGTGTATCCTTTCAGGGTGGCTCTTATACCATGTTAAGTTTTCTTAATTAATTAGATGATATTCTAAAACAATTTACAATATTAGGATTATTGAAAGAAAAACAAGCATAGTAACATGAAGAGCACAAATATTTTCCTCGAGGAAACCACAAGGGAGAAAACCCTGCAAAACTTCTTCAGTATAGAACTCAACAAGAGCAGTGTAAAACCAAAGAAAACTGCTTCTATCTTCTTCTTGGCACACTTCTTCTTCTCTCTCTTGCAAAATTGCTTGAGTTAGTATACAAATGAAGGGGGCACCCCCCTATTTATATTTTTCTCTTGACTTGACCTAGAACCTAGCAGGGTCGTCTTGTCTAACTAGGAGGGCCGACTTGTCTAGTAAGACACCAAAAATAATATTTATTATATTGACACTTGGGTACTATTGACCCACATTACATATGGAGGTTTACATTGATTCTTTCAATGAATCTTACATGACCAAACTCATCTCCTGAAGGAGGAATACAATCAATACATTTGGAATATATTTCGAAGATACAATACTTTAACAAAACTCTCTAGACTTCCCAAAATTCATTCTTCTCTTCTATTATGATAATGAGTCTAATTTCCTTTACATAGAATCAACCATTGAATTCTCTCAGAAGCCACTAGAACACATATTAAATACAATAGTACATTTTTTACTGAAATCTACCTAAGAAGTTGACTTTTGAACTACTATGCAACTTCTTTAATATGGTGAGATGTGAGAACCATATCCTGACGGACTAATTGTCATTGTTGTACTTATACGAACTCTAACTAAAATGTCATATATTTGTTAGAGAACATCTCGTAACTAATATTTCTAACACTCCCCAATAATTATGAGAATATGTGAATCATTAAACAAAACAATTATAAAAAATTTCATAGGTAAAGAAAAATTTACTGTGCAAAATTTGTCACTGCTAAGCAACTTCATAGATACTGGAATGTGTCCCTTGCCAATGATTTTTTTAAATATGTATTCTAGTTGATATTTAGACTTGCAAAATTCTCAACAAAATTCTTTATTATTTACCAATTATTTTATAAAATGATATATGGTGTCAATATGATTGGTTCTCTTGTGGAACACATGGTTCTTTTAAAATTCAATGGTTGAACTGTTGTCATGGTATATTGTAATGGGTTCTTGCTGGTTCTACGACAAATATTTTAACATTCTGAGCATCAAAACAGGTTGACATGCAACACTTATCATTGCGACATACTCTTCTTCTTCCGAAGAAAGGGTCACAATGGTTTGTTTCTTTGAATCCCATGGCACAACAGTTGTACCAAAAAGAAATGTATACCTCTATGTTCTTTTCTTGTCGTCTATATTTCCTCTACTGTCACTATCATTATATCGAACATGTCTTAAATTTTATGAGGATGAATACAGGATACCAAAATATTTTGTGCCACTCATATACCTTAGAAATATATTTCCTTCCTTCCAATGACTCCATAAACCTTGAAATTATAGTTACTCCATACATAATATCTGGCCTTGTCGAAGTAAGATACATAGAGGCTTCCAACCATCCTTTTAAACAATGTAGGATCTACATTTGATCCATCATCATCATTGCTCAATTTCAAACATGTTATCACTAATGTTGGGGAAGACTTACAATTACCATATTAAATATCTTCAAGAATTCATTTTCATACTTAGATTGTGGAATGAATATACCATCTTTGGTTTGATGGAATTAAATGCCCATAAAATATCTCATAAGCCTCAAATTAGTCATTTCACACTTATTCTCCATGATTGATTTAAAATTTTCTATGCCAAAATCACAATTAAATATTAAATCATCTACATACAAGAAAATAGTTAACATGTTACCTTACTTGTTGCCTAAGTAAGATAGGAATCAATATGGCTATACAAATCTCTAGGAGCTTGCTTCAGTCAATAAAGTTCCTTTTTCAACATGTATACTTTGTCTTGTTGTCTTGAAACCTCGTAGCCTTGTGGTAGTATCCATGCACACAATAGGTGAAAAAGTTTCATTGAAGTCTATGTCAAGTTGTTGTGTGAATCCTCTTGCAGCCAATATTTCCTCATGCTTCTGCACATTTCCATCAGCATATTTCTTGGTTTTATAAATCCATTTTACACTTATTAAATCCTTGTATTTAGGTACATCTACCAACTTCCATGTTTGATTCTTTTCAATGAATTTTATTTCTTCATCCATGGCTTGATCCCATATGTCATCTTTGACATCTTTTTCAAAAGCTAAAGGATCATCTATTTGAGAAAAAAATGCAAAAAATGAAAATGATTTTGTTGTACCAACATCATATATTTTGTGTAGACTTATTGTTTTATCTTGGCAACAAACTTGCTAATGTCCGATCTGGTGATGTAGAATTCCTTAGACTTCCTATTGGACTTTGTTGTGCTCTTCATGTATTTTCTAATGTAGTTTGTGTTGCAACTTGTGGTGCATATACTTGAGCTATGAAATTTTGCACAGTCTTGGGGGTGGAAATACTGTGGCATTTTGATTTGCATGTGGTATTTGAACCTCTTCTTTTGTCATGCCATCATGTGGGACGTGACTTAAAATTTTTACTTTATTTTCACTACTTCCATACCATGCTTCATTTTCCACAAACTGAACATCACGAATAATTATAACATTCTTTGTGATGGGATCATACAACTTGTATTATTTTTTACCTTCTGAATAGCCAACAAATATGCATTTTTTCCTTTGTTATCTAATTTGTTTCTCAACTCATCTGGAATGTGAGCATATGAGACACAACCAAGAACTTTTAAATGAGAGACACTATGTTTCATACATGTCCAATCTTCTTGAGGAATTTTGCTATTCACACTCTTTGTTGGGAACCTATTCATGATTTATACAACAATTTACACTTCCTCAACCCAATATTCATTTGTAAAATGCTTGGATGCCATCATAGTGTGAACCATGTCCATAATGGTCCAGTTGTTAATCTTTATGACACCATTCTGCTGAGGTGTGTATCGTGCAATGAATTTCTTATGTATACCACGAGTCTTACACAAATTTAGAAAATAATTTGGAACATATTCACCACCTATGTTTGTCCTTAATACTTTGATGTAATAGCCACTTTGCTTCTCCACAAGTGCCATGAATTAGCGAAAACATCCAAATGCATCGTATTTTTGTTTTAAGAAAGAAAACCAAAATTTTCTTGCAAAATCATCAATAAAGGTGAGCAAATAATTGCATCCTCCTATATATCGTGTTTGCATTGTACCACATATGTTAGAGTGCACAATTTCATGTGGTGTATGGCACTATGTGTGACTCTCCAACTAGAAATGACTCTCTATGCTGCTTCACAAAAATGTATCCTTCACATATCCTTTCTATTTTTTCAAATAGTTGTAAGACTTTTACCATATTCTTCATGTGCAATAGTTTCAACCCTCAATAACTTAGATGTCCAAATATAAAATGCCACAGTAAGGATTCATCATGTACCTCTAATTGAAATGTTGCTTGTATTGATGCATCCTTATCTTTTCCTTAAAACAAGGCTTTTCTACTTCTTTACTTTCTTCTTTAAATGCTTCTCTTGAATCTCCTTTATTTGCTTCATGAACAACTTGAGTTCTTTTTCCCTTCATATCAAGTCTTATCCTCAAGGGAAACAAGAAAATTCTTGTCATTTGTACCTTAGTTATTTGTTGTTTGCTTGGATATATGTCCATAACCACACAATTGTTATCTTCCATGTATACTCTATATCCCTTTTGCAACAATTTTCCAATAATCATAAAGTTATGTTTTAAACTTCGACATAATATACATCATGCATAATTTTTTTCTCCCCATGTTTGGTTAGAATACCAATAGTTCCTTTGCCCAAAATAGTGACTTAAATATTATTTCCAAGTGTGACATTTGTTTGAACAATTTTATTCATACTATAAAATAGATATGGATTTTCTCTCATATGATTGTTTCAACATAAATCTAATAACCATATATCACATTGACTTTCTTCGAAAACATTACATTCAATTGGGAATGCACATGCCAAAAGCATTGTGTTGGTAGAAGTGTTAGTGTTGCTTGACTGGTTTTGACCTTTATTTCCCTGGTCTTGTTATTTCTTCCTGCATTCATATGCAAAGTGCCCGAAATTTGTACACTAATGGAATTATATTTAGGATTTATCAACTCTTTGACCACTTGGATGACTTGAGTTCTAATTTTGACCTATACCAACAACATTTGCAGGATTGCTACTACATCCTCTTCTAGAAAAACTTCTTCCTCTTCATATATGGTTAGATATGCCTCGCCCTCTTCGATGACTTATAGATAATTTTCCTAAACATGCACCTTCTAATGATGTATTTGATCTATTTATTATGTGTTCATGGTTGATGAGTGAGGCTTTCATCTCATCAATGGTAAATTGGCTTAAATATTTGTTTTCTTCCAAGTTCACAACTATAATTTGAAGTTTTGGGGGAATACTCCTAAGCACCTTCTCAACAACCTTTCTATCATCTATGAATTCTCCATGGGATTTCATTTGATTTATTAGGCCAATAAATCAAGTATAAAATTATTCTACTAAAGTCACATCTTTCATTGATGTAGAGTCAAAGTCTCTTCTAAGAATCTACAATTTGGTCATTTTTACCTTGTCCAAACCTTGATAGGTAGTTTGTAGTGTGTCCCATGCCTCCTTGGGAGAATTATTTCATGCATTTCTTGATGGTGCAAGAAATTCTTCAACTCCATAATCCACATTCAACTTATCCTGAACAACTGATATAACTCCCTCAACTTTCATCAAGAGTGGTTGAATAAGCCAAATTCATAGCAAAGGAAGAAATAATCCAAACTACAAGAATCCTCAAATCCTATAGCGAGAATCAAAAGAATGCAGGACACTTTGTTTTTGTATTTCTTCCTATAATTTTTAAAAATGCCTTTAGTATTCTCCTTCATAAATATCTTTGAGGTGAAAATCCATGACCCATTCTTCCTCGGATTGTTTTCTTGTTGATATTAGTCAAGCACGGACCCACAACATAACCAAATTATCCATATTCAAACACTCTGTCTACTAACATATCCTATAGAAATCCATTATAGCTCATAATTGGATTCCCTTATGTTTACCAAATACTTAAACACAAATATTCTCAGCTGGTACATTCACCTAGTCAATATAGTTCTCTGACGCATCTTCAAATGGATCTTTCATTTAATGGGTCTACTTCTCTTTGAGCAAATTGGCTACTTGACTTACAAATATATGATTGTTTGAGTTGGTAACCAACACACATATACAACAAGACAAATATTTAAAACTCAACCTTACAACTTCTACATCATCTTCCATCTTCACTCACTTTTACCTTGACTGTAATAATTTCATAAACACATACACTGC
Source organism: Pseudotsuga menziesii (assembly GCA_001517045.1). NCBI lineage: Eukaryota > Viridiplantae > Streptophyta > Pinopsida > Pinales > Pinaceae > Pseudotsuga > Pseudotsuga menziesii. The sequence continues at coordinate 186,385 of LPNX011071056.1, forward strand.
AAGGTTCCTAACATTAATGTTTCTCCAGGAAGTGAAAAATCCTCTTCTTAATTCACACTTCCTTAAATAGTGCTCTTGTAACAGAGGCAATCCTTACTAATGCAATTTCCATATTATAGAATTCAATCACAAATAGACTACAACTTCCACATACCTCCAACATATTCTTTCCAAACCTTCCCTCGGTGATGTCTTGGCCTCTTGTTTCTCTAACCAATACATTAATGAATGTTTCCTCTAAACATTTCAACAACGCTCTCCCCAAATATACTCATGCTTCTCTACATACTACACAAATTTCTTCAATGATTTGGAATGTGTCTTTCTGAATACTTCACTAAGCATCAACGACTCATGCTATATTGGAATCCCTTAACTATTATACCCAATTCAATAACCACTCTAGAAACCTTAATATTTAAATATATCGATGAATAGAACTTCATAAAGGAATTCTACCTAGTCCATCTCCACATACCATCATTTAAATTAGAGAATCACTCTATATTATATGAGGGTATGTACAGACTTAGATTACGCACATAATGAATTCAATGCATTCAAACATTCATCAAAATTCAAATACATTCACAAAGATGTCGAAGATCAATATACACAACAATTGATGATTTTCTCTTTCATTACAAAAATCAGAACTGTACATACTTAAATGATCTTGATGTACTCCTAAAATTAAACTTAGTTATTATGGTCATATCGTACCTTTTTTTCTTGGTCATCCTTCTCTCTCTTTTTAAAGTTCCCATAGTCTTACAAAATAAATAAGTTTCAAACAAATCCCTAACATATATAATTACCTTCTTGCAACTAATTACAACTGCTTCTAGTATTTGACTCTTAACCTAACTTCTAATGACTCCTTGAATTCTGCTAACAAGTGTAGATTCAATTACCAATATAAAATTAAAATATTTACATACAAAAATAAAACTTATTTTCAAATATCAAAACTCCTCCTTGGTGCTTGTCTTCCAAAAGCTTAATGACTCGAGATCTCTAATCCTCTTGCATCGGACTACCAAGGTAAAAAAATGTTTGATGGCCTCCTGGTCGTAAGACTTTGATACAAAAATCCTCCTGGAAACCAAAACTTCTATTGTAGATGATCATTCATTTCATTATGGAACTGTTCAATTCCCTCTACTGCTATCAACTTTAAGTCTCCAAGATTGCACACTTTATATGGGTGTTTTCCATTTTCTTTTCTGAAATGGTCTTTCTCATCCAAGTGAAATTTGTAGCTGAATTTCTTCTTTTTATAGTACATTTTCATTTTACTATAGTTCCTATGCATCAACACACATATCTCATAAATTTCTATGTCTAGTTTGTCACTTTCTTTGTACATAATATTTGTTCCTTAGATAAAACTTGCTGGTATCATCCTTCATTCGTTGGTGCACATCCTTTTTCATAAGAGTTATAAGACTCTTATTAAATTATAATTCAAATAATTATTTGTCAACCTATTGGTCATGATTTACAACTTTATCCACCTTAGTGTCTCTCAAGACAATGCTTCCTTCTTCCAGCTACTCAATTATGTCACTATTGTTTGGCTTCCCAATATGCCTCTTAGAATCAATTTGGATTAAGCCTGCAAACTCTATGCATTATTCTTTAGTCTTGTTCTTGATCAACCATCCTTCTATGAATTCTATCTCTTCCAAAAAATCTACATTACTTTTTCCTGGAATATAATTACCACCCACTATTTCATGTTCTAAAAATTTCCTATTATCATTTCCCGTTATTTAGATTCCTTAGCTTCTGCACATAAGTAATTGGTTTGAAAATTTTCTAATTCATCAACCATTTCAAGCATCTCTTCTTCTTCATACTTTCCATTTGCATTTTTTGTGTAGATTGTAATATCCCAAATTTTGCATTGGGTCACAATGGCCAAATCACACTTTCCATATTCATGAAATTTGTCAAATTAATGCTAAAGGTCAAATAATTGCCAAGGAGGAAAATCACTAGTTTCCTAGGGTGGGGGTGGAAGCTTTGAGATTTGGAGAAAGGAGGAAAATAAATGATGTTTGAACATTATACTAGCATAAATATTTAATAAAGGATATAAATAAATAAATATAATGGAAAATCAAAGTGGCAAGTGATCATGAGGATACATGGAGGATGTGGGACCCACACTAGCTAGAATTCCTATGTTAAATGGAATCCACCTCTTGCAATATCAAATATATGGAAATCCTAATGTTTTGGATGGATTATAAGGTCAATATACTTGTACATATACTTCATAGGTCGAATTTGGGATGAAGTGTAACTTACATGAGCGAGGAAGAGCCAAATTGGGCGTTTCATGGACAATTGGCTAGATTCCCCTTACACTTATGACATCTATGACACCAATGATGGAGATTCTATGACAATTATGACAAAATTCAGATAGAAAGGCCGACATATAACATCTTTGACATATAATTTTGAAATATAGAATCCAATAGAGCTCTCATGTGATATGGAGAAGCCCAATGGGTTCCTACTCAATTTAGGAGAAGGTGGAAGGTAAAGAGAGAGGCCACATGGCATAGCATGAGCAGCCAAACCAATTCGAATTGGATTTGGTTTATGGATGTATTTTTAAGTTGAGGAGACTATTAATGTTTATAAAATGCAGGGATCATCCATGAGAAGGGGCTTTTTCATCAGTTGTGAAATTTGTTGTTGTGAAGAGAGAGAGCTAGTGAATGACTAGTTCATGCTTGAGCCAATTTTGAGGGTGAAAGATTCCCATCCTAATTGGTGATTGGAGAGGAAAATAAAGTATTTAAACGAGATTCAATTGTTATAATATACAGGTGCACTGACAGCAGCTCGTGGAAACTTCTGGATTCAGGTCATTCCCCCTCCCATCTCACAATCTTTCACCATATTTCACCCCGGTGGAGTGAGGCGCACTTGGTGAGCCATTTATATTTTTGAGGGAGATCCTCTTGCTCCATAAATTTGTATTATGATGTAAATAATTTTATATCTATTTTCATAAATTTATCAATTCAAAAGGCCAAGATATTTTATTTATTATTGATTAGTAATAAAGAAAGAGTGCCATTTCCCACTTCCTTATTCCGAACTCTTATAATATTGGTAGATTTTAATGGATGTGTAAACTATTGATTATTCATGCATGAATAGACTGTAACTGAAGGATATTTTAGGTTTCATATTCATTAACTGAGATTTTTTTTCCATTGGGTCAAATTCTATAACCATTGGATTAAATTGCATCTCATTTCCCCAAGGGTTCAAAACTAGTTTTTATATATCGGATTGAAGGAAGTGATAATGAACATGGGATTTCGATTTTTTCAGAATATGAGTCTATTTTTATGTCCTCTACACATATCCTTACTCAATTTGATAATTTAAGTGGGTTTCTGTACATTTGGGAGGCCATTCCGACGATTACCCGGGGGGGATTTGAGCCCCAAAATTGCTAGTTAAAGCATCTATCTTATTCAGAATTTTATATAGAGATTTATAAGTAATTTTAAGGCCATAATACATCCATAAACATTATAATTAAGTTATTATATCATTCATACACCTTCTAGTACAATTTGGGAGCATTTGGAGCTATTTGGATTCATCTACCATTGGGGTTTGGAACCTCAAAACTACTAGTAAATTCATGGAGTTCTTTTGAATACATATTCTAACCCAAAACCACATATAATGATGAAAATATACTGTAATTAATGTTTGATAACATATCCAATTATCATACCCACCATTAGTGAAGGTTGTACAGTTGTTGGAAGAGATTTGTTCCAGGACCCAGGGGGAAGGGGGGATCTCCACCTCCCAAATTGACTAGTCTTGTCACAAAACTTCTTCCCTTGAAAATTGTAGACCATGGTTGGGTATATCAGTTGATTAAATTTCTGATATATGTGCTCATATTTCCCATCACCCCTCAAAACCTTCCTCACCAAGTTTGAAATCAATTGGATGAATTTTGGGATCAATTGAATCCATTTAACTAGAGTTGTAAGAAGTTGAATTTGAGTACATTGTGAAATAATTGAAGAATTGGTATTTTGATAAAATTTAAAAAAATTGGGACATTACAGTGGTATTAGATCATGGTATTGGCACCTAATTAAGTTTTGGATGGTATATATGAATTGAAGAAAGCCATTAAGTCAAGTGGTGAGGAAATGAACATGCAAGTTAAGCAAGCATTCGAATTGATGGCTAGCAAATTTATGGGTAGTAGAAGTTTCCATCATGAAGAGACACATAATACCATCCATTTTGAAAACCTTAATGATTGGTTGAAGGAATTTATGAAAAACAATTCAAATAAGAACTCATTAAGGAATAATAATGAATGCACAAGTAGGGAGGAGACCAAGGAGCTACAAATTTATATGGGTGGTGAAGAAGAAAAAGCATTACATCAAGAGGATTGAAATTCACTCCCAAATGACTTTGAAAAAGATGATGAAACATCATATGAGAAGGAATAAGAGTAACTTGAAACTATTGAATATCATTCTGAAACAAATTCTACTATGGACATGGACCAAAGGGCATCTACTGATGGATGTTTGAACTATGAAGGAGTACCTAATGATGGGTGCTCACAAACCTATGTCGGTGACATAGAGATCATATCTGAAAATGTTGCTGCAATCCAAATTTCTCATGAGCATAAAGATGAATACCTTTTATCATCAAAGGAAGAACCAAGATCAACTTCCGCGTCACCACTCGGCCTTCAAGGAGTTGATCAAATCTAGAATGAAGAAGAAGAGGAGGTTCACTCCCATGAACCATCCTTCATTGAAGGATCCTTGAATATGAGTGAAAGGGATATCCAAGAATCCCTTAGCATACTCCATGACACTCAAGAATTGGTATCAAATTCTTGTTGGAGAGTCACTTCCTTGGAGGACCCATAATTCCTTGAAGACATGGAGAAGATTTAAAGAGAAATGTGAAACATCAAAGATTGTCAAATGGTAGATTGTTTGGAGGATTCTCATGACATGGAGGATCATGAGAGATGTGGATATTTAAATGTACTTTATTTGTTTGAAGTTGAAATTTAAGAGATTCAAACACTTGATGTGGTGGAAGAGGAACTTGAAATGTCTCTTCATGAAGGTTATGCAAATTTTAAAGAAGAGCATGATTCCTCTACGTTGGAACTAATCTATGACACATGTTTCACACTTTTGAAAGAGCTGCATGATACTACCCATATGGATCCTTACCATGATGAAACTTCTTCACTTTTTGAGAATTTGGGTGAGTTAGTTCATTCTCCTACATCCTACAATTCCATATTTTGTAGCATTCATCCTAATGAAGTATGGGTGAAAGGTTTATTTTTTATGGTGGCACATGAAGAGTATGTACATTCTATTTCTCATTTTGATGATAGAATTATTAGAGAACCATCTTATTTACATTTTCAGAAGAATGCTTATTTACATTATGATTATACACATCTCCATGGGTGCACCTATGATGTTCACTTGAGTCACTTGGAGACTCATGACTTTCCTTGCTCCTTTCGTAGTCTACTTGAAGTTGGAGGAACTTCATCCCACATTCGGGTGAAGAGTTATATGATTGAAGAACATTATTATTGGCAGCAACATCCTCTGATGTTACATGATGATATACATATTCATGAGTCTATTGATGAGACTTCTTTGAGCCACTTGAAGTCTTCATGTTTTCCTTGATCCTTATTTTGTTTAGATTTTGGTGGAGGTTATCCATTCACTTATGGGATGAAAGAACACACAGGTGTTTATATTGATGCACATTACATATCATTTGGATCACATTATTATTCACATTTGCAGTATCATTCCTTGTTACTTTCTGATGATGCACATCTACAAGGATGCACCTATGATATGCATTTGAGTCACTTGAAGACTCATGGTTTTTCTTGCTCAACACTTGGTTCATTTGATGTTGAAGGAACTTCATCCAACACTGGAGTGAATAAATTTATGATGGCAGAAAATTTGTTACTAGCCACATACATTGTTATATATTTATGATTCACTCATTCATGGATGTATGGGTGAGACTTCATTGAATCATTTGAAGTCTCCTTGTTTTTCTGGCTCATTATTTGGTTCAGATTTGAGTGGAGATTCTTCATCCACTTCTTGGATGAAAGAATACATGGCTGAATATTTTGATGCATATCACAACCTTTTGGAGAAGCATTATAGGACATGGGATCCTCACTGATGTCATTGGAGCAGATTTGATTGGTCACTTGAAGCATGTATGCACTTGGAAAATGGTAGTCTACCCACTTGAAGGTATAAGCACTTTCATGATTTTTTGGTGAGGCACCTCCTTGATGTACATTTTTATTATGTTGCTATGTACTTTGATGATATATATTATGTAATTATGGTGTTTGGAAGAATGCATACAAGAAAAGGGGATCCAGGAATTCTCTTTCCTAATGGTATGGGTTGGAGAGCACTCTTAATTGCTGGAATGCAATGCAAGCAATGGGACCCTGGGATAGTTTTTAGTCCCATTGATTTCAAATTATTTAGGAAACAAGCAGTATGGGAGATGGTTTCCCCACTTAATAAGGTGATGTTAATAAGATTAGTGAAGCATCAAGCATGGTGGTTCCTCTCTAAAATATGCATGGAATCTCAAGGACTCAAAGTGGGCTGCTTAGTGGCAACTTCAAAGAATCATACAGAAAGCAGGTTCTTCAACAACCATGTTTGAAATTGCTTGACGACAAGCAATATTGGGAAGGGAGGATTTATAATGTCCCAAAATTTTCATTCAGTCACAATGGCCAAATAATACTTTCCATATTCATTAAAGTTGTCAAATTGATGCTAAAGGTCAAATAATTGCCAAGGAGGAAAATCACAAGTTTCCTAGGTTGGGGGTGGAAGCTTTGAGATTTGGAATAAGGGGGCCAATAAATGATGTTTGAAAATTATAATAGCATAAATATTTAATAAAGGAGATAAATAAATAAATACAAGGGAAAATCAAAGTGGAAAGTGATCATGAGGACACATGGAGGATGTGGGACCCACACTAGCTAGAATTCCTATGTTAAATGGAATCCACCTCTTGCAATCTCAAATATATGGAAAGCCTAATGTTTTTGATGGATATAAGGTCAATTTAATTTTCCATATACTTCATAGGTCTAATTTGGGATGAAGTGTAACTTACATGAGAAAGGAAGAGCCAAATGGGGAGTTTCATGGACACTTGGCTAGATTCCCCTTACACTTATGACATCTATGACACCAATGATGGATATTCTATGATAGTCATGAAACAAGTCAGATATGAAGGATGACATCTTACATCTCTGACATATCAGTTCGAAATAGAGAATCCAATAGAGCTCTCATGTGATTTGGAGAAGCCCAATGGGTTCCTACTCAATTTAGGAGAAGATGGAAGGTAAAGAGAGAGGCCACATGGCATAGCATGAGCAGCCACACCAATTCGACTTGGATTTGGTTTATGGATGTATTTGGAAGTTGAGGAGACCATGAATGTTTATAAAATGAAGGTAGCAACCATGAGAAGGGGATTTTTTATCAATTGTGAAATTTGTTGTTGTGAATAGAGAGAGCTAATGAGTGACTAGTTCATGCTTGAGCCAATTTTGAGGGTGAAATATTCCCATCCTAATTGGTAATTAGAGAGGTTACTAAAGTATTTAAAGGAGCTTAAATGGAGTTATAATATACATGTTCAGCGACAAAATCTTGTGGACACTTCTGGATTCATCTCATTCCCCCTCCCATCTCACATTCTTTCACCATATTCTAGCCCGGTGGAGTGAGGCGCACTTGGTGAGCCATTTATCTTTTTGAGGGAGCTCTTATTTCTCCAGTAATTTGTATTCTAATTTAAATACTCTTATCTCTCTGTTCAAAAATTTATCAGGTAGAAAGTCCAAGATATTTTATGTATTATTGATTAGTAATAAAGAAACAGTGCCATTTCCCACTTCCTTGTTGCAAACTCTTATAACATTGGTAGATTTGAATGGCTTTGTAAAATATTGATTATTCATGAATGAATGGACTTTAAATGAAGCATATTTTAGGTTTCATATTCATTAACTAAGAGTTTGTGGCCATTGGGTCAAATTCCATAACCATTGGATTAAATTGCATCTCATTTCCCTAAGGGTTCAAAACTAGTTTTTATATATCAGATTGAAGGAAGTGATAATAACCATGGGAGTTCGATTGGTTCAGAATATGAGTCCCTATTTATGTCCTATACACATACCCTACCTAAATTTGATAATTATAGGGGTTTTATATAAATTTTGGAGGCCATTCCAGTAATTACTCGGGGGGGATTTGAGCCCCAAAATTGCTAGTTAAAGCATCTATCTTATTCAGAATTTGATATAGACTTTCAGAAGTAATTGGAAGGACATAATACATCCATGAAAATTATAATTAAGTTATTATATCATGCATACACCTTCTGGTACAATTCGGGATCATTTGGATCTATTTGGAGTCATCTACCATTGGGGGTTTGAACCTCAAAACTACTAGTAAATTCATGGAGTTCTCTTGAATACCTATTTGACCCCAAAACCACATATGATGATGAAAATATAATTTAATTAATGTATGACAACAGAACCAAGTATCATACCCACCATTAGTGAAGGTTGTACAGTGCTTGGAATATATTTGTTCTAGGACCCAGGGGAGATTTCCACCTCCCAAATTGACTAGTCTTGTCCTGAAACTTATTCCCTTGAAAATTTCAGACCATGGTTGGGTATATCAATTGATTATATGTCTGATATATGTTCTCATATTTCCCATCACCCCTCAAGACCTTCCTCACCAATTTTGAAATCAATTGGAGGAATTTTGGGGTCAATTGAATCCATTTAACTAGAGTTGTAAGAAGTTGAATTTGAGTACATTGTGAAATAATTGAAGAATTGGTCTTTTGATAAAATTTACAAAAATGGTATATTACATATATTTATTCAATATTTAGTATGATTAACCACTTCCCCATAAATATGATCTCCTTATTGAAATTTATAAACAGTACATCTGAATTATGCTTCTTATTTCTATATTTTCTTTGACAATCTTCATAAGAAAAAATTTTCCTTCTTTCTGCATCATATATTTCCTTCAATTTACATATACACACATATTATAAAAAAAAATATCATGACACCCTTGAATCTCCCCTTTAGTCACAACTACATCTTGGATTCTTGCTTCACATAATCCTTCATCTACATGTCCTTGAGTTTTATCTTCATCCACATTCTTTAAACTTGTGGTGGTTTTAGCAACATCTTTAAAATTTTGAATGTCCTTTGAAACAATTTTATGTTTTGCATTTCTTCCTTGTGAATGCTCTCCCAAATTTTCATCATACTTTAATAAGGCATATGGTTGCCTCATGTTCTTGTCAGACAAATCCACCTGTTGTTTGATTTTCTTCAAAGAAATGCTCTATGGTTTGTTTCCTAGTTCCTTTTTCTAGATAGATGTCTCCTCGAATTTTTCTTGGTATGCAAACTCTGTATGGTCCTCATCCACCTTTTCCACTTGTAGAGTTGTGTTTTATTGTATTCAAAGGCAATTCCTCTTGCCTCTTTGGTCAGTATATATTCACACTTAATAAAATTTGTCACTTCTAAAGGTGAATTCATTGCCTCAACTTCTTTCCTAAGATTTCTAAATTCAACCTCGACCCAGTATGCTAATAATTTTTGCTCTTCTTCAAAATATGTAAACACTATAGATGAATGTTTTTATTCATTTGTGATCTTTCCCTCTCTCATAAGGCTTATATATTTCATTTCGTCCTTTATATTATTCTTGTCTCTGTCTCTTTGAGACAGTTATGCAATATTTTTTTCCTTTATGACACCTTTGAATGGATGCCTATCTTCTTTAACTGCATATACACACAAATATTTAGTTTTGTAAACATAAGGCTCTCTAGCCTCATTAGATACCTCAGTCAATACATCCTTATGTTGATCTTCACTTTTCAGACACTCCATAGGACTCTCAATAGGTCTTTGTTCAACTTATTCAACATGATTGTAACAACTCCATAATTTCATCAAATAAACAAAATTTTGTTACTGAAAACTTATATCGGTATCAGACCTAATCTAGCTTTACATGGCTTTTAAGATCTTAATAATTAACTTATCAATTCAAAAAGATTTCTAAAACACTATTCAAGTTTCAAGACTTCAATTAAACAAAAATCACTCAATCCAAAAGTTGACGAGTTACGTTTTAAGTGCTTATCTTGTTTTATCAAAAGATAAATGTCATCATGTTTTGATATTCTCAAATCTCTCCTTATTAACCCTATGTTGAGACTAGGTTCAAGTTTTAAGGGTCTTACTTAGCTTATGAAGCTAAAGCATTGTTAACTTTGAACTAGTTGCAGGTTTCTCCAAAGGAAGGTAGTCCTATCCTTTACATTCGATACAAACTAAAAGAACCTAAGGGACAACACCAAGTGACAAATAAAATGACTATGTACAAAATAAAGGGTTCACTTGGAAACTATAGAAAGTGGGTGTAAAATATTTTAACCACATGGAGGTGGTAAAAACGTGCCATGATAAGATTTAAGTGCTTTCAAGCTGTCAATGGTGTAAACCATAAAAAGGTTTTTAAACCTCTACGTTAAACTTCAACATTGATCTGCTGCACTATGGGAAAGGTGTGGGGAGCCTAAGGATCTCGAACTTCCCATCATTTGGCTCTCAGCCTTTCCATCGTTCGATTCTTAGCCTTCCCATCGTTCGACTGTTCATTCAACACTGTGCAGAAACAAAACCACCATCATGGTCTTCGATTCAACGCCTCAGCCCTACGCAGAGAACTCATTTGATGAAGTAAGCTTGCTCCTTTACACAAATATGTTTTTTAGTTGTTGTGAAGGATTACAAGTTGTAAGTAATATTTTTAACCTATTTTGTTATTGACTGAAAGGGAGGGTTTCGCTGGTTTCCAAAGGATGAAACTTGGTGAGCAGAGCTTGGGTCATGGGTATTGACATTGACAAAGCTCTGGTAAGACCCATGAACCTTGGAACCTATGATCCCTTGACAGTCTAATGGTGTGATAAATAAAAAGGAAATTCTGGAACATGGATTTTATTTAGGGTCTGGCTTCATTTGGGGAGTTTACAACCCTTCTTCATTTGCTGGTATAATTTCATGTGCTTTTTGGTAGCGATGAAAAGTGTTTTTAAAATCCTTCAGGCTGTAATGTTGTTAGTAAAGAGTTAAAGTTTTGAAACCCCTTTTTATTTCAGATCATGGGTCTGTGAGAAATTGTATCATGGTTGTTTTATGTAAATAAAGAACTTATTGTGAATCTTTGCGGTCTCTACGATTTTGTTTGAGATCTCTCGGTGCTACTATGTGTATGATTATTAAAACCATTTAAAACTTTCAGTAATGTTCTCGGTAAAATATATCTATTTTATCAAATATGGAAGAATTTATCTAAAACTCCTTTGAAACCATTGATGCTACTTCTATAAAAATATTTAGAATATAGTATTGATATACTACATTTTTTGTTGTTATCTGGGTTTTTCTCCTTTGCTATTGCTCTTGGTTTACTCTGTGAAAGATATAAAAAATAGTATGTATGTTTTGTTATTAAGGCAGGAATACTTGCTCTCACTGTTCAAAAATTGTTTAAGCTTGAGTTTTGAGTTTTATTATTACTTTGTGTAAAATTTGGTAAATTTATGTGAAAATCTTGGTTTTGACTATTGTGTAAGTTTTAGGGATTTTGTTGTAAATTTTACCAATGTTTTAAGGTGATAAGGCCACTGCGTTTTTATTTTGTTAACTAATAGAACTGCTTTGTAAAAATGATAAATTGTTTAAAAGATTGCCAATCTGGTTTTCGAATGGTTACAACCCATTCTTGGCTAAATGTTTTACGTTACAATGTTGTATTTTTTCCTTTATAAAACTTCCTGTAAAAGATTTACCCTTATGAAGCAAACAAATACTTCCACTTGAAGCAAACAAAGACTTCTAAACCCACATGATTTGCATTTTTACCCACAATGATTACTCAGTTGAATAATCAACCAATGGAAAATAATTCCATATTGGAAATATTAAATAAATATTAAAGATGAATGATATAAAAGATTACAAGGTGAGTGCCATATATATAATAATTGTAAAGGCACTTTGGATACCATCCATGAAATGTTGAACCATTTTAGAATAGTTTACTAATAACCATTTATTAATTATTAATATCAATATATATTAATATTAATAAATAATATTTATATTTAATATATATATTTTGTTTCTTGTTATTATTTAAGTTTGTTACATTGCCTTTCAGTTCATGATGCTTTGTCCTCAAAGCATATTTTATAAAACTAGTTTATAATTTAAATATTGTAAGTGAAACGATGGGTTATTTCATAAAACCATGGGCTATTTCACTTTTTTTTTTAACTTTCCCCCTTTTATTTCTTTGTTGATAATTTTTTTATTTTTTATTCTTCACTTTTCCCTCTCGTTCTTGCTTCATATTTGGATTGGAATTAATACTTCTTCAATGAAATTCAAAGGCCAAAGGCCAATTTTTGGTCAAAAACCAATTTTAACTAGAAACACTGAATATGGATGGCTAAAAGCCATTGTGAGGTCAAGGACCTAAATTCAAGGAAACCTTGAACATTTTTTTTAACTTTTCTTTTAACTTATGTTTTTTAACATTTCCCCTTTTATTTCTTTTGTTGATAATTCTTTTTGTTTTTTTGTTTTTTTTTATTCTTCATTTTTCTCTCCCGTTCTTGCTTCATATTTGGAGTGGAATTAATACTTCTTCAATGAAATTCAAATGGCCAAAGGCCAATTTTTGGTCAAAAACCAATTTTTACCAGAGAAACTATGAATATGGATGGCTAAAAGCCACTGTTAGGTCAAAGGCCTAAATTCAAGGAAACCTTAAACATGTTTTTTAACTTCTCTTTTTAACTTATGTTTTTTTTTATTCTTTATTTTTCCCTCTCGTTCTTGCTCTAATACCACTTGAAGCTAACAAAGACTTCTAAACCCACATGATTCACATTTTAACACATAATGATTACTCACTTGAATAATCAACCAATGGAAAATATTTCCATATTGGAAATATTAAATAAATATTAAAGATGAATGATGATAAAAGATTACAAATTGAGTGCCATATATATATTAATTGTAAAGGCACTTTGGATACCGTCCATGAAAGGATGCGCCATTTTAGAATAGTTTACTAATAGCCATTTATTAATTTTTAATATCAATATATATTAATATTAATAATTAATATATATATATATATATATTGTTTCTTGTTATTATTTAAGTTTGTTACACCTTACGAGATTTGAACTCTTGACCTATAATAATTTATTAATTGAGGAAGTTATATTATTTATTATGGTTATATATATTTCTTTAAAACTATACTCATATCGTTTTTGGAAAATGATAAGCCTTCTGGCTGTATTTTACCTGGCTGTATTTTACCTTACAAGTTTCGACCCTTGGACTTGTATTAACCGAGCTTATAAAGGAGATACTTGTTTAAATTTACAGTTATAGTGATTCTTTAAAATTCGTTAATATGGAGCATTTTAGCCTAAGTCAATTTTGTAAAAGAAGATGTGCCTTTCGGCTGTAAGAAATTTGACAATAAATAAAAAGCCTTTCGACTGTAAAAATTATTATATTGAGTAAGTTATTAATATTCTTATGGGTGTAGAACCCTAGCTGGATGCCATCGTGTTTTGAAAATAGTTTTAATATTATTTTAGCAGGTTTTAAATTTGTGATTAATGGTTTTATTGTGTTTATTAAGACAACCCTAACTGTAAATGGATAGACATGAAACCTTTAAAAAGGTAAACATATGCTAGCCCTGTTTGAAACCCTTTGTTATTTTATGTGTGTGTTTATAAGAAAAGATAGAGTAATGCTAATTATTACTTATCTAAAACTACTACTCATTATTAGGTAGAACTATATATAAAAATATGATACTATTTTAGAAGAACAAATTTATGATAGCCTACAAACCCTACTATAAAATTATGTGTAAACATTAATATTCATTAAGTGATAAATATACATGAATAAGAAATATTTTCCTATTTTATTACTCAAAACAATAATAGTTTTGGGATAGCTTTCGACATTCATAAAATATTTTATAAATAAATATAAAATAAATTTAAAGATAATAAATCTTGAACATTATAGAACCTATTAACTTTAGAAGGGGACAAACACCCAAAGAAGACCGTTCCTCCCAACCGTCTCCTGAAAGCAACCAAGATCACTTTATTTAGGATCCCCAAACCTGTTCACTAAACCACCAGGATGAAGATGCTTTGTAGAAGCCTATGCAATACTCTCTATAACTTAACAGTCACACGTGCAGACATAATCTCTTAGCAATTCACTCTAGCTTTCCCCTCATCGAATTCCTCTTATGTTCCCAACTTTCAGTTTTCAGCAAAATCACAAGGTTCTAATCTCTTAGAAAAGTACTAATCCTCCTTCTCATTCGATGGTATATATAATATTGCCTAGGTATTTGGGTCAGCTTTGCAATTAAATGAGCCACCTGCTCAGTTCCTCTTTTCTTGGGAACATGACCACAATTATAGGTATGTTGCCTCCTGCAACAACTAGAATGTGAATGCTATTGCTGCCATTTGTCATTTTGGCCTTCTACATCAGATCATTCCTCCTAGTGGGTCAGTGAACACCCTTCAATAGTATTCTTTAGATAGGTATCTCTTCTTTTAATTATTTAAAAATAAAATATTCAATTAGAGTCATATTTGACCATCTTATGTCAACAACATAAAACTATACAATAACTTTTAAAGTAATGTCTTTTCACAAAAATAAATTGTTTTTAGTTCTAGGTGGGTTACAAACACCCCCTCTTAATTTCAACACCATCCTCGATGTTGCTTAAGTATCATCCAAGTATTCATGGGAAAAAATTGGATATGCCTCCAACATATGACTTTCTAATTCCCAAGTTGCTTCATCTGGACTAAGGTGTTTTCATTGCACCTTTACTTGTCCAATGGTGCAATTCCAGATAAAAATTTCTCTCTTGTCGAGGATACAATCTGGTTCCAATTGAAAATATCCTTTTGGTTCTACCTGAATAACATTCCAATCGGTTGCATGAGTACCATCATGTACATACTTTTAAATATAGAAATATGAAATACGTTATGTATTTTGAGATTAGGTGAAAAATGTAACTGATAAGCCACTAGTCCAACTCTTAACAATATCTCAAATAGTCCACAATACCTGGGTGCTAATTTAACACAAATATCCAACTTAAAGGAACTTTTTCTCGGTTTTAACTTGACAAAAACATGCTCACCTACTTGGAATTATTTCTGAGTTCTTTTAAGGTCTGCATGACTCTTTTACCTGTCTTATGCAATTTTTAGATTGTTTTGTACATGTTTCATTGTTAGTTCCTTTTCTTTTAACAAGTCAGGTCCTAACATCAATCTGTCAACCAGATTACTCCATGAAAGGGGAGTATTGCATTTCCTACCATACAATATTTCAAAAGGACTATGTTTAGATGAATCTTGATAATGACTGTTATAAGAAAACTCGACTAAGTGCAGTATTCTTCTCATTTCTTGGGATAATCCCTTCTTTGTATAAAATGAGTTTCCTTGCTAAGTTTGTCTACCACTACCATCACATAATCATTTTTATTTTTTTATTTTTAGGTTGTCCTGTTATGAAATCGAGGCTAATAACTTACCATTTTCAATTTGGGATTGGTAATGGTTGCAAAAGGTCTGCTTGGTGTCGATGCTCAGCTTTAACCTGCCGGTATTCTATACACCTAGTTATATATTCAGCCACTTCATTTTTCATATTAGGACAAACATAATATTTTCTTAGCATTGTTATCATCTTTTGGTAACCAGAATGTCATGAGTAAGGAATCTTATGTACTTCATTTAAAATCAACAATTTAATTTCTGGTATATTGGGTACATATAATCTATTTTTATACAACATTAGACATTTTTCATTCAAACTGAAATCCTTTTTTATGTTTTCAGATTCATTTTCTGTAACTTTTTCTTTTAAATTTTGATATTCTTTATCCATTTTTAATCCATCTTCAAACGTATCATTCAATTCTGTTTTGCAGCTGCTAACAACCGCTATAAAATTCAGATTTGCATTTCTGCTTAAGCCATCAGCCACTTTATTCTCCTTTCAGTTTATATGTTTGATCTTGAAATCATATTCTCTAAAGAAATCTAACCATCTTTCTTGCCAAACATTCAGATTTTGTTGATCAAATAAGTTTTTTAAACTTATGTTGTCATACATTAATAAAAATATTCTACCGATTAGATGATGGCTCCTCATTTTCAAGGCATGCATTATGGAAGCCAACTCTAAATCGTAGGTAGCGTAATTAATTTTATTTATTTTTTATTTTCTTGACTGATATGCTATTACATGGACTTCTTGTATTAACACTCCACCAAGGCCCTCATTGCATGCATCAGTGCATACAACAAACTCCTTATTTGGATTTGTTATTTTTAAGATAGGTGCAGTGGTTAATAATTCTTTTAACTTGTTAAAACTTTCTTCACATTTTACATCCCATACAAATATTTTCCCCTTTTTATGTAAGGATGTTATGGGATTCATGATCTTCGAGAATCCTTCTATGAATTTTTGAAAATAACCTATAATCCCCATGAACGATCATACATCCGATACATCCTTAGGAATAAGCCATTCCATTATTTCTCTTATCTTACCAGGATCCAATGATATCCCCTCCTTGGATATCACATGACCTAGATATTGTATTTTATCCTTAAATAATTCACATTTACTGAATTTAGCGTACAATTTGTGTTCTCTTAGAACTTGTAATATTATCTGTAAATGTTCATCATGCTCTTATTTTGTTTTTGAATAAATTAGTATGTCATCTATGAAGAATACTACAAATTTATCCAAGTACTTACTTAATACATTGTTCATTAAACACATAAAATATATTGGAGCATTTGTTAGCCCAAATGGCATAACTACAAACTCGTAATTCCCGTAATGGGTTCTAAATGCAGTTTTAAATATATCTTCATCTTTAATTCTGACTTGATGATATCCAGATCTCAAGTATATTTTTGAGAATATCATTGCTCCGCGTACCTGATCAAACAGATCATCTATGCAGGGAGATGGATATCTATTTTTAATTGTCATTTTGTTTAACTAGCAATAATCTATACATAAACGTAAGGTACCATCTTTATTTTTAACAAATAAGATAAGTGCTCCCCAAGGGGATACACTTGGTGTTATGTAATTCTTATCTATTAAATCTTGTAGTTGTAGTTTTAATTCATAAATTTCTACGATGTTCATCCGGTAAGGGGCCTTTGAATTGGGTACAGTTCCTGGTACTAATTTAATAGTAAAATCCAATTCTTTTTTCGGAGGTAATCCTGGAATCTCTTCCAGAAATACATCTGAAAATCATTTTAAGATTGGTATATCATCGAATTTTAACTTATCTTCTTTATTCATGTGTTTGTCATTCATTATATGCACAGCAAAAACTTTAAAAAAATTTTAATTTTCAAAGCTGAAATCTGTCTAACAGAAACTTTTCTAGGTATTCCTTTTACTATAACTATTTCTCCTTTTTCATCTAAGCATGTAAATGTTTTCTCAAAAAAATTTAAAACTACTCTTTGTTTTTCCATCCAGTCCATACTTAATAAAACATCATATGACCCTAGTGGAATACATTTAATTTCACTTTAGTTTTGAATTGGATCATAAACGTTTCACAATTTTCAACATAGCTAACTACCTTTATTTTGGTTCCTGTATCTCACTAAACCAACCAATATTTTTCAAACTTCTTCAAATGAAATTTACAACTTTCTACCGTACTAGGTGACACATAGCTTAAAGTATCACCTGGGTGTATCAAAATATAAATGGGTTTATTGTTTATCATACCTTCTATTTCCACCATGGATGTTTGGTGATCATCCTATCGATTATCCAAGGATGCATTAATCCCTAGCATCTCGTTTACTACGTCTCCAAGAATTGCTTCTTAGGATGTATTGTATGCACATTATTGAAATTCCTCTTTCTATTTGTACAGTCCTTTGCATAATGAGGTCACTGACATTCCAAGCATTTTACAAGTTCTCTTTGTTCATTATTTTTAACATAATTGTTAGGTATATCTTTGTTCTTTGATGCTGTAAAATTCTGTTGTGTTTTACTTTTTAAGTCTGTCCCTTGGTAAGTATTCTTAGAATAGTTTTGGGAATTGTTTCCGAAATTTATGTTGGACTTAAAGCCTTTTCTTCTTTGTTCAAAGTTATTGGTTGTTTTAACCATCCAGTTAGGTACACCTTCTCTTTTATTTTTGCTTTCTTCATAACATAAATTAGCTTTTCTCATTGCTTCCTCAAGGGTTTTTGGATTATCGTATTCAATTCTGTCCTTGAAGCTAAGAGGTAAACAACTCAAAAATCTCTATATATTAGGTTTTCCATCGATAATATATGGTACGTATCATAATAAACTTACAAATTTACCACTTAGTTCCTTCACAGACATTGAACCTAGCTTAAGATCATAAATTCCTTATCCCTTTCTTCGTAGTATTGTTCAGATAAAAAGTTTCTTTTAAAGTATTTCTTAAAAGTTCTCCAAGTTACATACTTTTCCTTAATGTTTTTCACTCTTTTTATATCCTGCCACTATATATCATCTTTTCCAGTTAAATTATAGATAGCCATTCTAGCTTTCAGCCTATCTGAGTAAGTATAGATTTGAAAGTACTTTTTCATACCTCACAGCCATGCCTCAGCTTCTTATAATTTGTCCACCTCACCATTAAACATAGGGGGTTTTATCTTCTTAAACTCTTTGGAAATTTCTTCATATGGTTTATATTTTCTATTTTTAGGACTATTGTCGCTATCACTACTTTCACTGAAATATCTATGTTTCTGTAGTGCCCCATTTTGTTAGACACTTTTATTACTCAACTATATTATTATTTGAGGGTATTTTATCGCAAATGACCCGGTTAAATTTTGAAATATATGTTTTGATCATGTTGATACATTTGGGTACTCATGGATAAATGAAATTTTGTAATGCAACACTGTATTGCCTTATTGGACAGACTATTTCAAATGTTAAAATATGTTATGGTTTCAGGGAATTTTGAGTACAAACGGCCTGGTTTAATACAATGAATTAAAACGACTTATATATGTATTGATTGTTGTGTCACAATGATTGCTTATGAATGAATGGACATTGGTAGATAGATTTATATAATGTGATATGATTGATCTTAAAATGCATGAATGAAATATATGAACAATTTTCATTTCTTACGATACATTGGTAGATGCTTTGACAGTTTTCTAGTGTGACAGGGACCCAACTGCGCAATGACACAACGTGGTGTTAATCCCACATGAATTTCAGTTTGAGTATAAACAGAATATCAGGTGATATAATTTATTTTAATGATATTTTGATTAAATTGTGTAGTGCGATTAATGCACATGGTTTTCATGTGTGTAGGCACATGATCTTGGTTCCCAATTGATCCACAAAGGATGATGGGGTTGCACTGAAGAAAGTACCTGTATGGTTAGCACATATTTTCCATGTGGCAAGTTGAAAAGCAAGAGAGGATTTTACCTGCAAGAGGCATGCTGCCGTGAGGGTAGGCCGCGGACTCGGTCACTCACGAGGATTAACTGAGGGGCACGCAATGAGGTGTTGACCTCATTCCTCAGTAACCATGAGTCTCTCTACAGCGTGGATTGGACTGAGTTAACATGGTATCAGCCATCACACTAACTCCCTGCCACGGAAAGTGGGATATTTGAAGGGCATGAAGACGATCATGGCACCCTTGATATCACCTGGAGAAACAAAAGAAATTATTAAACTATAAGATTGTAAATAATTAATAACTAAACGATAAACTTATGACTTGAAAATAAAGTAATGGAAAGTGCAACCTTATGAAATAAAAATAAAAAATAAAAAAATATATATAATGAAAATAAAAAGAAATCGTGATAAACAAAGTAAAAGAAGATTCTAAATATTAACACATTGCACACACAAAAATAGCAAATCAAAAGCAAAAATCTAAGAATGAAATTTAGGAATGGTTAAGTAAAGAAATCCTAAATTAGTAGATTGCATAAATGAATATGACATTACATAAATACATATGACAAAGATCCGTTGAAATAAAACAAAAATGAATTCAAATAAGAATAAAAAGAATAATAACAATAATCATAATTTTACATTATGAAAACGATATAAATAAAGGGGTAGGTTTTGAGTATTGGATGTTTTTTACCCTAACGTTGGACGGATGAGAGAATGCAGAAGCGGATGGTGGATATAGAGAGTTTGGTTTATCAAGTGTGAAGGGGGTTGGGAGGCCCTTAGTGATTCTACACACTCTGATCATGCTTGGGTACTTCTTCTAGCAACCCCATTCAGCTCGGGGGTCCTTGGGGAAGGAGAGTACCCATTGGAATGGTAGGGAGGTCAATCGGTGGATCTCTTGTGATTGAGAACTGATCGACGTTCGTGGGAACCTAACAAAGTTCGTGGTGCGGCAACCTCAGAAAGAACCAGCCGGCACAAAGAAACTCAGGTTTTTATGGATTGTTAAATTGTTGTTATAATTTCGATTCTTGAAATGTATTGTTAAAGATCCATGAATAGGCATTTGAATTTTATCACAGACCCATGTCTTATTTCTTTATAGATCTGGACTGTATTTCAGATCAGTTTCTGTAGTTTATTATATAACTGGATCTTTATTTAGATCTGTAATTGTATTTATGGTAGATCTGGATTTATATATTAGATCTGGGTTTGCATTTTATGTCGGTATTTTTATGAGATCTAAATCTAAATTTCTGTTTATATGCCTGGGTGGTTGCATTCAGATTTCTGTCTATATTTCTGCATGTGTTTGTATTTGTTTTTTTTTTTATTCCGGCATATATTTGTTGGGGAATGACCTTTGCATTTTGAGAGGAAATCTCTGCGTCTTGAGGAAGAAAATATCTCTGCTTCTTGAGGAAGAGAGGAACTCTATGCTTATGAAGAGATTGTCCTCTATGTTTTGAGGGAAGTTCTATGCATTTTGAGAAGAAAGACCTCTATGTTTTTGAGCAGACTGATCTCTGCCTTCGAGGAGAATGACCTCTGCGTCTTGGAAGGAGGATCTCGACGTTTTGGGAAGGGAGAGAAGTATTGTTGGATGGGATGGTTTCCATTTCGAAAATTGAATTAAGAAATTTGGGGCAGGAAATCCATACCAACAACTTAAATCTAGCAGACTTATATTCCATATCAATTAGGTGCTTCCAGATCTTGGGTTGTGTTGTCTGATAAGAGTTGCGAGTTACAGATCCAAGAGTCATGTCAAGGAGATTTGTTGGAGGCTATTATATCTTAACATTATATACGTTTCCTTTCCTCGCTGGTTGTTGACGATCATCACCCATTCATTCAGATCCAATCTATGGATGCGCTCACCCAGTATCCAAGTTTTTATTTCCTTTTTATGTGGTTAGGGTATATATTTCAGAACTGATATATCACACTTCTAAACACTACATATGCTTAATATCTTCCTGGAGCTAACTCAATAAAATGCTCGATTTGGCTACGCTATGTCTCTACCTCCATAACCGAGTTTTGTGTTAAAGGTAGTTGCGCCTCTCTTACAGATCCGTGATATCTAATGTATGATATATGTGTTTTGGTTGAAATTGGGATAGGGATCATAGTTCCATTTGAATTTGTTATATCTCTACCTCCATATATGATATGTATGATAAGTATGACTCTGTTTGGCATGACCTTCAGACCTTAGAGTGTATAACTTGAGTTTAATTTGTGAACCCACATGTAAGGCGTGGATATATATACCCTAGCGATCTCATATCTGATTTCATTTCCCAAATGGTTGCTGGTTTATGCGATCTAAGCTATCTCATTGTTTTGAAAACTACGATTTTCATTTTTGATACTGTCTGTTTGCTCACGAACTGTCAGAGCCACCTATGTTTTGAATGTTTCCATAATATATTTATTTTCATATGAAAATGATGCGCGATCCCTGAGATCTATAAAGATTATTTGTTAAATGTGCAATTCCTGTTTAGGCCAGCTATCTGTATGGATTACTTGGTAAGTAAAATAATATACACGTTGCGCTAATTTTTATAATCTTGATAGACAATGAGTCTCCTCCTCCTTTATTACATCGAGAAAGATCACAAATAAAAATGGGAGCTTTTAGGTAGATGACAGGGTTATTTTTAAAGAATTGAGCATGACTGATTACACAGTAATATATACAGAATTGTAAGAAGTGAAAATATTATTAAAAGATAGATGTATAGTGTATATTTAGATTGGTCGATAAGGTCATTTTACATAATAGTGAGATAGTAACATTCTTTTAAAGTGGGGAAGATGAGGTTTATATAGCTTTTGTGGGATGCAACAGTTGATGTATCTTTTAATAGACCCATTTTATAAAAATAAATAAATAAGAAAATCATGACGGATGTTCCATGCCATTAAATTAAATGTGAATATGATATAGTGTTTAATCTTTTGATGAATGTTCTTTTAAGTTTAAAGGAACCATTATTGAAATATAAAATGAAATGTAAATATTGTTTTAAATTTATGTATGGATCATATTATATGTTAAACTTTGTTTCTTCTAATTTGATTGTGTTAGAGGGAATAAATTATATATGTGTTATGAAAAAAAAAATGCTATTGAATGATTTAGATTCAAAAAATTTAACTTGCTTTCATAGAGGTGAGTGCTTTTAAAAAATATATATATATATATGTGTAATTTTCCTTGTTAATAGACCTTGGGATGATAGGGAGTCCTACACATGGTATCAGAGCATGGTTCTATTTCTAGGACCTTGGGCTTATTGCTCTTTTAGTTATTTTTATTTATTTATTTATTTTATGTAGTGATTGGAAACTAATACACGAACTATTCACCTTGCAAACTTAGGAAGCATGGATGCTAGGGGAAGAAGAGGAAGGAGAGGTAGAAGTGCTAGGGGACGTGGTACACCACCTCTTTTGCAGCCTTCGCCTCCACGTGATCCACCAGCAGTGGAAGAACCGACCCATATACCTGCAGGTGAAGTGATGAATATGATGCGTTCATTCCAGCGGATGTCTGAGGCATTGATTAGTCAATTAGACCGAGAGGATAGAGATGTCGTAGCACCTATAGAAGGATCTCGGCAACTGCCAAAGGAAAATGCTCAAAGAGAACTTGAGAAGGTGAAATTTCCAGAATTTTGGGGCGCACCTGATGGCATTGCAGCCGAGGCATGGCTTGAGAACATGTCCATGTGCTTTGCATTACACGATTATACCTCAAACATGAAAGTGTGCATGGCGATATTGTAGCTTAAGGGAAGCGCACTGCTATGGTGGAAGACCTTGCTTCCGCAGCTTGGAATTGAAATAACAGAGCTCTCTTGGGAAATATTTGAAGAACGTTTTCGAGAACGTTACCTATTTGAAGATTTTATTGAAAGGCAATTGAATGAATTCAACTCCTTGAGGCAAGGAGGTCGATCAGTCCCAGAGTATGAAGCTAAATTTATGGAACTATTGAGGTATGCTCCACATTTGAGTACGGAGAAGTTACGAGTGAATAAATTTGTGTATGGGCTCAACTTCAACATCAGGGCAAAAGTACGTATTTTGATGCCACGTACCTTGCACGAAGCAGTACAAAAAGCTATCATAGCTGAGGAAGATCTTTTAGGAGGTGGGCAGTCTCAACCGCCTCGATCTTCAGGAGCAGTGGTACAGAGACCGGGAGTACAGTCAGTTAATTCTTTAAGACCAGCAACCGGACACCAAAATTCATTTAAGAGTCCCACAACAGGGAGTCAGAGATGTGCACCCGGTGGCCAGAGACCACCGTATAGGCCACCAATGCAGTCACAATATCAAAGTGGAAATCTAGTAGCGCAACGCCCCCAGTATAGCAGTGGATCTACTTTTACTCAATCGAGTATCCAGAGGTCAGCCCCAAAAAGGGGGTGTTGGACTTGTGGAGAACCACATTTCTAGAGAGACTGTCCGCAGGCCAAGATAGATTCTAGTCAGGGAAAGGGACAGACTACAATTGGAGACTTGGGAAAGGCTCACTGAATCCATGCTACAGTCAACAACCGCCAGGCAGAACATTAGTCCACCGTGCTAGAGGCGACAGGTAAAATAAATGGTATGAAATGTTCTCTTTTAGTAGACCCAGGAGCAACTGAAAGTTTTATTTCTTATGAATCATTGTCTAGATGTAAGGTGATGGAAAGCAAGCAAGATGATTTCAATATAGTCAAAATGGCATCGGGTATCACTCAAAGGGTAGGAGAATTGGTCAAGGATTGTGAGGTAGACTTGGGCATGTGTGTTACAAAAGTATCCCTTTATGCTACAGCATTAGGATCCTATGATATTATCTTAGGGATGGATTGGTTAGAAACCCATTCAGCTATGTTAGACTGTAAGGAGAAAAAGCTAATATTCATAGATGATTTTGGGCATAAGAGAATCCTAATAGGGACTAGAAGAGGGGTATCATTAAGGTTTATTTCAGCATTGCAATTGAAAAAGAGCATGCGTAAGGGATGTGAGTTGTATGCGGTGGTAGTGATGAATGACAAGAAAGACACTGTCGATGTAATTCAACACCCCATACTGTCTCAGTTTGCGGATGTATTCCCTGAAGAATTACCCGGGTTACCACCTAAGAGGGAGATTGATTTCACTATCGAACTTAAGCCAGGAACCGAACCTATATCTAGAGTACCCTATCGTATGACAACACCTGAGTTACAAGAATTATAGATACAACTTCAATAGCTTTTAGATTTAGGTTTCATTCGCCCTAGTATATCACCTTGGGGAGCACCAGTGATATTCGTGAAGAAGAAGGATGGTTCATGGGGACTTTGCATTGACTATTGTCAATTGAACAAAGCAACCATAAGGAATCAATATCCCTTACCAAGAATTGACGATTTGTTTGATCAGATGAAAGGAGCAACAATATTTTCAAAAATAGATCTAAGGTCGAGATACCATCAACTAAGAATCAGAGAAGAAGATGTACCAAAGACTGCATTTAAAACTCGATATGGACATTTCGAGTTTGTTGTAGTACCATTTGGGTTGACGAATGCACCGGGAGTTTTCATGAACTTGATGAATAATGTATTCAGAGAGTACTTGGATAAATTTGTACAAGTGGTTTTAAATGATATCCTTATTTACTCAAGGATGCAAGAAGAGCATGAAGAGCATTTAAGACTTGTGTTGCAGTGTTTGAGAGAGCAAAAGCTATACGCCAAACTATCAAAGTGTTCCTTCTTCCAGCCAGAGATTCATTATTTAGGACATGTTATAACTGGGGATGGTATAGCGGTGGATCCTACAAAGGTTGAGGCCATTCTTGAATGGCCAGCACTGAAAAATGTACATTAGGTGCGTAGTTTTATGGGATTAGCGCGGTATTATAGAATATTTGTAGAAGGATTCTCAAAAATTGCAAGCCCAATTACGGAGTTACAGAAGAAGAACAAGAAGTTCATATGGACAGAACGATGTGAAGAGGCATTTGCAAAGATTAAGCAGTTGTTAACGACGGCTCCAGTTCTTAAGGTCCCCGATATGGATAAAGACTTCTTAGTGTGTACTGATGCATCGAAAGAAGGTCTAGGAGGTGTTTTGATGCAAGAAGGTAGGGTGATAGCTTACTCTTCAAGGAAACTTAGACCTCATGAGGAGAACTATGCAACGCATGATTTAGAGCTTGCTACTGTGGTTTATGCTTTGCGTTTATGGAGACATTATCTGGTAGGAAGGAAATTTGAGTTAAAGACAGATCACCATGGGCTACAATATATTTTTACCCAAAGCTACCTCAATTCTAGACAGAGGAGGTGGTTTGAATTAATGAGCGAATATGATTTTGAAATATCGTACATCAAGGGGACGATGAATAAGGTGGCGGATGCTTTAAGTTGAAGGCCTCGTATCTTTTCCCTAGTGCCCTTAAAAACAAATTTACGGGAAAAGATATTGAAATTACAATGGGAAGATGAGTGATATAGAGAGGTTAAGACCGAGTTAGAAAATGAGGCATTGAAACCCAAAGTATGAAGGGTATGTGTTTGAGGAAGATGGATTATTGTGATATAACAAGAGAATTTATGTACCATCCAATGAAGAAGTTTGAAATTTTATCTTGTCAGAGGCTCACAGGGCTGTGTATATGGCACATCCTTGGGTTAAGAAGATGTACGCATATTTAAAACTGTTATTTTATTGCAGTGGAATGAAGAGGGATGTAGTTAGCTTTGTGGCAAGGTGCCTAGAATGTCAATTTGTCAAGGCTGAGCATAGGCATCCCGCAGGATTACTACAACCAAATGTAATCCCGGAATCAAAATGGGAGGTTATATCAATGGATTTTATTGTTGGGTTACCAATGACTGCAAGAAGACATGACTCTATTTTTGTGGTCATAGATACTTTAACTAAGAGTGCACATTTTATACCTGTAAAGACTACCTATCAAGCACCCGAGATTGCAAGAGTATTTATAAATTAAGTTGTGAGGTTACATCATGTACCTCGCAAGATAATTTCAGATAGAGGGCCAGTATTCACTGGAAGGTTTTGGACAAGTTTCCAAGCCGCTTTGGGGACAAGGCTAAATTTTAGTACATCATATCACCCTGAGATGGATGGCCAGACAGAAAGGGTGAACCAAGTCTTGGAAGACATGTTACGCATGTATGTGATGGATCAACAAAACCATTGGGAGGAATATCTACCATTGGTTGAGTTTGCTTACAACAAAAGTTATCAAAGCTCTATTAAGATGGCACCATTTGAATTCTTATATGGGAGGCCATGTAGAACCCCGTTGAGTTGGGATCGTCTAGAGGAGTCCTTGTAGGACCGGAATTGATTCAAGAAATGGAAGAACAAATGACAACTATTCGTGCACGGTTAAAGGAAGCACATGATAGACAAAAGAGCTATGCTGATGCACATAGAATCGACAGGAGTTATGAAGTAGGTGATAAGGTATTCCTTCGGGTTAGGCCACAAAAGAGCTCCATTAAATTTGGGAAGGGAGCTAAATTATCACCACGATTCATAGGACCGTTTGTGATACTCAAGAAGTTGGGACCGGTTGCCTATCGTCTTGCATTGCCATCATCGTTGAATCGTATGCATAATGTTTTTCATGTTTCTATTTTGCGTCATTATATTTCAGATCCTTCTCATGTTATAAATTTGAGTAACTTGCAGATATCGGACGATGGGGTCTTGAAGGCCGAACTGATCCATATACTGGATTGACGAACTCGACAGCTTCGGCATCGATTAGTCGACCAGGTAAAAGTCCAATGGGATAACTACAGTTCTAGCTCAGCTACTTGGGAGGATGCATCTGAAATGCACTAGCATTTTCCTTACTTGTTTTGAAAACTTCGGGATGAAGTTTCTTGAAGAGGGGGTGTATGTAGTGCCCCATTTTGTTAGACTCTTTTATTACTCAACTATATTATTATTTGAGGGCATTTTATCGCAAATGACCTGGTTAAATTTTGAAATATATGTTTTGATCATGTTGATACATTTGGGTACTCATGGATAAATGAAATTTTGTAATGCAACACTGTACTACCTTATTGGAGAGACTATTTCAAATGTTAAAATATGTTATGGTTTCAGGGCATTTTGAGTACAAACGGCCCGGTTTAATACGATGAATTAAAACGACTTATATATGTATTGATTGTTGTGTCAC
>LPNX011071056.1:230816-259994 GCA_001517045.1 Pseudotsuga menziesii
TCAACTATGTGTTTACAGGTTAGATTTCATTTCTATTTTAGAAGAGTGGCTTTTGTTGTGATTTAAATATGTTTGTTTCGATCACACTCCAGTTTTTCTGTTATTGATTAATAATTAATATAGTCTCAAATTTGCTCTCAGCCGAGATAGGGTTAAATAGGATAGATAGATTAATTAGTTTTAAATTTTATTTTCAAGTTTAATTAGCACTGTTAAATCATATTGCATACTTTACATAAGTTTTCATATTTAGAAAACTTCCCAAAAATTGAAGTCTTTCCTTAAGAAAGCAACCTTAGGATATTTTAGGTAATTAGGTAGGATACATATTAGAATAGGTTAGATTTTGCTGGTTTTAAGTTCTCCTTAAGAGACAAACTAGCTGGTAGCAGGACCATAACCTGTGGGGTTTTGTTAAGTCAAACATACCGGACGCTGCTTTAAGCTGATTGTGTGGATAAAACCTCCTTATTGGCTCTGATTCATAAAATCAGGCCAATAGGTATATATTTCAGAACTGATATATCACACTTCTAAACACTTCATATGCTTAATATCTTCCTGGAGCTAACTCAATAAAACACTCGATTTGGCTGCGCTGTGTCTCTACCTCCATAACCGAGTTTTGTGTTAAAGGTAGTTGTGCCTCTCTTACAGATTAGTGATATCTAATGTATGATATATGTGTTTCGGTTGAAATTGGGATAGGGATCGTAGTTCCATTTGACTTTTTTATATCTCTACCTCCATATATGATATGTATGATAAGTATGACTCTGTTTGGCATGACCTTCAGACCTTAGAGTGTATAACTTGATTTTAATTTGTGAACCCACATGCAAGGCGTGGATATCTATACCCTAGCGATCTCATATCTGATTTCATTTCCCAAATGGTTGTTGTTTTATGTGATCTAAGCTCTCTCGCTGTTTTGAAAACTACGATTTTCATTTTTGATACTGTCTGTTTGCTCACGAACTGTCAGAGCCACCTATGTTTAGAATGTTTCCATAATATATTTATTTTCATATGAAAATGATGCGCGATCCCTATTCTGTGGCATGCGCGATCCCTGAGATCTATAAATATTATTTGTTAAATGTGCAATGCATGTTTAGGCCAGCTATCTGTATGGATTACTTGGTAAGTAAAATAATATACACGCTGCGCTAATTTTTATAATCTGGACATACAATGAGTCTCCTCCTCCTTTATTACATCGAGAAAGATCACAAATAAAAATGGGAGCTTTTAGGTAGATGACAGGGTTATTTTTAAAGAATTGAGCAT
Source organism: Pseudotsuga menziesii (assembly GCA_001517045.1). Lineage (NCBI taxonomy): Eukaryota > Viridiplantae > Streptophyta > Pinopsida > Pinales > Pinaceae > Pseudotsuga > Pseudotsuga menziesii. Next base: position 232,107 of record LPNX011071056.1, read on the forward strand.
GACTGATTACACAGTAATATATACAGAATTGTAAGAAGTTAAAATATTATTAAAAGATAGATGTATAGTGTATATTTAGATTGGTCGATAAGGTCATTTTACATAATAGTGAGATAGTAACATTCTTTTAAAGTGGGGAAGATGAGGTTTATATAGCTTTTGTGGGATGCAACAGTTGATGTATCTTTTAAAAGACCCATTTTATAAAAATAAATAAATAATAAAATCATGACGGATGTTCCATGCCATTAAATTAAATGTGAATATGATATAGTGTTTAATCTTTTGATGAATGTTCTTTTAAGTTTAAAGGAATCATTATTGAAATATAAAATGAAATGTAAATATTGTTTTAAATTTATGTATGGATCAGATTATATGTTAAACTTTGTTTCTTCTAATTTGATTTTGTTAGAGGGAATAAATTATATATGTGTTATGAAAAAAAAATGCTATTGAATGATTTAGATTCAAAAACTTTAACTTGCTTTCATAGAGGTGAGTGCTTTTAAAAAAAAAAAAATATGTGTAATTTTCCTTGTTAATAGACCTTGGGATGATAGGGAGTCCTACAGTTTCTCTCTGTGTGATCTAACCTTAATTCCTGAAGAGGAATTACTTTCATTATAAAAAAAATTAACTGTTTACCTTTACACTTGTATGATATAGTTCCCGATTCGGATTCATGTTCTTTTCTTTTGCCATTTCCTTCATTATGTAATATATCTAGCAATATTTTATTTAATTCTTCCTGTGCTCTTAGGATTATTTCATTATCTTCCTTAACAATATGTAATTCAGCCTTTAAGTCTTTTACAATTTGAATTAATTCAAATGGTTTATTATTTAGTTCCATATATATATTATCTGGATTATTATGATGTGATCCATCTTCAGCATATGCCTCTACTTCTTCCATTTCCTGCAAAATAAAAATTTATATTTCTGTATAGAAACATTTTTTGAACATAGTTAGTATTTTTGTTTTCCCATTTTTGTATTGAGCGCGCGAGTTGAGCTAACTTCAGTCCTAGTGTTTGAACACTCGCTCTAATACCACATGTAACAACTACATAAATTTCATCAAACAAAACAAATTTTGTTACTAAAAACATAGATTGGTATAAGACCTAATCTAGCTTTACATGGATTTTAAGATCTTAAAAATGAACTTATCAATTCAAAAATATTTCTAAAACACTATTCAGGTTTGAAGACTTCAATTAAACAAAAATCACTCAATCCAAAAGTCGATGACTTACATTTTAAGTGTTTATCTTGTTTTATCAAAAGATAGATGTCGTCATGTTTTGATATTCTCAAATATCTTCTTATTAACCCTATGTTGAAACTAGGTTCAAGGTTTTTAAGGGTGTTATTATCTTATGAAGATAAAGCATTATTTAGTTTGAACTAGTTGCAGGTTTCTCCAAAGGAAGGTATCCCTATCATTTACATCCGATACAAACTAAAAGAACCTAAGGGAAAACACAAATAAAAGGACTATGGAAAAAATAAAGGGTTCATTTGGAAACTATAAAAAGTGCGTGTAAAATATTTTAACCATGTGGAGGTGGTAAAAATGTGCCAATAAGATTTAAGTGCTTTCCAATTGTTAAGGGTGTAAACCCTAAAAAGGTTTTTAAACCTCCGCGTTAAACTTCAACATTGTTCTGCTACACTGTGGGAAGGGTTAGGGGAGTCGAAGGCTCTCACCCTTCCCATCATTCGGCTCTTGGCCTTCCCATCATTCAACTCTTCATTCAACACCATGTACAAACAAAACCACACTCATGGTATTTGATTCCATGCCTCGACCCTACGCAGAGAACTTGTTTGATGAGGTAAGCTTGATCCTTTACACAATTTTTTTTCAATTGTTGTGAAGGATTACAAGTTTTAACTAAGAATTTTAACCTCTTTTGTTGTTGACTAGAAGGGAGGTTTCGTTCGTTTCCAAAGGATGAAACTTGGTGAGAAGATCTTGGTTCGTGGGTACTGGCATCGACAAGGTTCTTGTAATACCCACGAACCTTGAAACATATGATCCCTTGATGGTCTAATGGTGTGATAAATGAAAAGTAAATGATGGAACACATATTTTCTTTATGGTATGGCTTCATTTGGTGAGTTTACGACCCTCCTTCGTTTGATGGTATAATTTCTTATGTTTTTTGGTAGTGATGAAAAGTGTTTTTAAAAGTCTTCGGGTTGTAATATTGTTAGTACAGAGTTATAATTTTGAAACACCTTTTGATATCAGACCGTGGGTCTGTGGGAAATTGTATCATGGTTGTTTTATGTAAATAAATAAGAACTTACCATGAATCTTTGTAGTCTCTACGATTTTGTTTGAGATCTCTCGGTGCTATTTGGTGTATGGTTATTAAAACCATTTGTAAATTTCAGTAATGTTATGGGTAAAATATATCTAGTTTATTAAAGATGGAAGAATTTATCTAAAACTCCTTCGAAACCGTTGATGCTACTTTTATCATAATATTTAGAATATAGTACTAATATATTGTGTTTTTCATTGATATCTGGGTTTTGCTCCTTCATTATTTCTCTCGGTTTACTCTGTGAAAGATATAAAAAATACTTTGTATGTTTTGTTATTAACGCATGAATACTTGCTCTCATTGTTCAAGAATTGTTTAAGCTTTGGTTTTGAGTTTTATTATTACTATGTGTAAAATTTGGTAAATTTATGTGAAAATCTTGGTTACGACTACTGTGTAAGTATAGGGATTTCGCTGTAAATTTTATCAACGTTTTAAGGCGATAAGGCCACTGCGTTTTTATTTTGTTAACTACTAGAGCTGCTCGATAAAACCGATAAATTGTTTAAAATATTGCCAATTTGGTTTTCGAATGGTTACAGTCTATTCTTGGCTAAATGTTTTAGGTTATACTGCTGTAGTTTTTCGTTTATAAAACTTCATGTAAAATATTTACCCTCATGGGCTTTGAAATTCTGACCTATAATAATTTCTTAATTGAGGAACTTGTATTATTTATTATGGTTATATATATTTCTTTAAAACTATACTAATATCGTTTTTGGAAAATGATAAGCCTTCTCGTTGTAAATTTTGATAATGAATAATTTATTAACATGTTTTTTACCTTATAGGTTTCGACCCTTGGACTTGTATTAACCGAGCTTATAATGGAGTTACTTGTTTGAATTTGCAATTATAGTGATTCTTTTAAATTCATTAATATGGAGCATTTTACACTAGAAGTCGTGTTTGTAAAAGAAGATGTGCCTCTCGGTTGTAAGAAATTTGACAATAAGTAAAAAGAATTTCGGCTATAAAAATTCAATAAATTCTTATATTGAGTAAGTTATTAATATTCTTATGGGTCTAGAACCCTAGCTGGATGCCAACGTGTTTCGAAAATAGTTTTAATATTATTTTAGTAGGTTTTAAATTTGTGATTAATAGTTTTACTGTGTTTATTAAGACAAACCTAACTGTAAAAGGATAGACATGAAACCTTTAAAAAGGTAAACAGATGCTAGCTCTATTTAAATCCCTTTGTTATTTTCTGTATGTCCTTATAAGAAAAGATACAATGATGCTAATTATTACTTATCTAAAAATACAACTCATTATTAGGAAGAACTATATATAAAAATATGATACTATTTTTTAATAAGAATTTAAGATAGCCTACCAATCCTACTATGAAATTCTGTGTAAACAATAATATTGGTTAACTGATAAATATAAAAGAATAAGGAATATTTTCTTATTTTATTACAGAAAACAATAATAGTTTTGGAAAAGCTTATAACATTCATAAAATCTTTCATAAATAAATATAAAATAAATTTAAAGATAATAAATCGAGAACATTATAGAACCTGTTAACTTTAGAAGGGGACAAACACCCAAAGAAGACCGTTCCTCTCAACCATATCTTGAAAGCAGCCAATATCACTTGATTTAGGACCCTCGAGCTTGTTCAATGAACCACCAGGATGAGGATGCTATGTAGAAGCCTATTCAGTACTCTATGTAATTTAATAGTCACACTTGCAGACATAAACTCTTAGCAATTCACTCCAGCTATCCCCTCATCGAATTCCTCTTGTGTGCCTAACTTTTCAATTTTCAACGAAACCACAAGGTTCTAATCTGTTAGAGAAGTAGTGAGCCTCGTGCTCATTCGATGGTATATATAAGCTTTCCTAGGTATTTGGGTCAATTTTGCAATTAAATGAGCCACCTTCTTAGTTCCTCTTTTCTTGGGACCATGACCACAATTATAGGGATGTTGGTGAATGTTGTTGCTGCCATTTGTCATTTTGGACTTCTAGAGTAGATCATTCCTCATAGTGGGTCGTGAACACTCTTCAATAGTATTTTTTTAATAGGTGTATCTTATTTTAATTATTTAAAAATAAAATATTCAATCATCTTTGACCATCCTAGGTCAACAACATAAAACTTTACAATAACTTTTAAAGTAATGTCTTTTCACAAAAATAAAATGTTTTTAGTTCTAGGTGAGTTACCATCATCTTCTCTAAGAAGTATTCCTTGTTCTAGTTCATGATAATAAACTCTCTCTGTCTCATCATACTTAGTAAATTTGAACCCTTTACCTCTCAATAGAGCTTTCATTTAATGTCTCATATTTTTTCTCAACTTCCTAGAATATAGTTGTCTAATAGGCCACTTGATCTTATCATTATGATTCCTTCCAACTTTTTGGTCTTCATTCTCCATTTCTTGTAGAAATATACTCATTATATTGAGTATTTCCATTAACTCAGTTATATCACGATCAATTTCCTTGTCACTCATCTTCTTCATTCCATTTTCTTTGGAATCTTCCTTCACCCTTTTGTGTCCTACTTTTGAACGCTTTACATGACTATCAACAACCATCTTCTCTTCTTCTTTCCTTATGAGTTCCTCCATACTAACTGTGACTGCAACTAAACCACTACAACAACAATTCTTTTCCACCCTGTTGTAAACACCTCTCCAAGCTTCTTCTGAGTTTGGTATTACCCTAGTTCTATTTCTCATAACCTATTGAGATTTCACTACTCTTTCTAGGTTTTCCTCTTGTAGTCACTTCCTCTCTAGTTGTGCAGGATTCTTCCACTATAAGTTCTTCAACAATTAAGAACTTTATTTCTCTTTTATTACAATTTTCAAGCTGCAAGATTATATAAAAATTTTCCTTCAACTGCTACTCCACAAACATATTCTACCAAATGTAAAACCATTATACCAATGATCTTAGCACTCCTTCATTAATTACTCCAACTGGTATATTTGGATGGGTGTACCATTCTTTATTGTTGTTGCAGAAACTCCTATAGGTTCCTTGTCTTTTTCTTCTCCAATTCTGATCAACTTGCAACTCTTCCTTTCTCTACTCCTTGACAGGAATGATATCCTTTTGGTTGTGATTTATTTATTAGAGTACTCTTTAGTATCGTTGTAAACTATGGTTTTCCACCTTGTGAGTCATCTAACATGAATGTTTGCAATTCTAATATGGAATTTGAAACCCCGTGTCCCCTTTCTCAAATGGATTTCCTCTTTTCTAAGGTATGTTATCACTGCAATTTGGCATAATTATTGCTAAACAAGGTCTTCATATAAGATAATACATTTAATTTTTCAACTCAGTATATCCATTATTGAATCAAGGCTAATAACTTACCATTTCCAATTTGGGATTGGTAACGGTTGCAAAAAACCTGATGGGTGTCGATGCTCAGCTTTAACCTGCTCGCATTCTATACACCTAGTTATATATGCAGCCACTTCATTTTTCATATTAGGCCAAATACAATCTTTTCTTAGCATTGTTATCATATTTTGGTAACCACGATGTCCTGAGTAAGGACTCTTATGTACTTCATTTAAAATCAACAATTTAATATCTGGTATATTGGGTAGATATAATATATTTTATACAACATTAGACATTTTTCATTCAAACTGAAATCTTTTTTTATGATTTCAGATTCATTTTCTGTAACTTTTTCTCTTAAATTTTGATATTCTTTATCCATTTTTACTCCATCTTCAAACTTATCATCCAATTCTATTTTGTATCTGCTAACAACTGCTATAAAATTCAGATTTGCATTTCTGCTTAAGCCATCAACCACCTTATTCTCCTTTCAGTTTATATGTTTGATCTTGAAATCATATTCTCTAAGGAAATCTAACCATCTTGCTTTCCAAACGTTCAGATTTTGTTGATCAAATAAGTATTTTAAACTTATGTTGTCATACATTAATAAAAACATTCTACCGATTAGATGATGGCGCCACATTTTCAAGGCATGTATTATGGAAGCCAAATCTAAATCGTAGGTAGCGAAATTATTTTTATGTATTTTTAATTTTCTTGACTGATATGCTATTACATGACCTTCTTGCGTTAACACTCCACCAAGGCCCTCATTGCATGCATCAGTGCATACAACAAAATCCTTATTTGGAACTATTATTTTTAAGATAGGTGCAGTGGTTAATAATTCTTTTAACTTGTTAAAAATTTCTTCACATTTTACATCCCATACAAATATTTTCTCCTTTTTATGTAAGGATGTTATGGGATTTGCGATCTTCGAGAATCCTTTTATGAATTTCTGATAATAACCTATAATCTCCATGAACGATCGTACATCCAATACATACTTAGGAACAAGCCATTCCATTATTTCTCTTATCTTATCAGGATCCAGTGATATCCCCTCCTTGGATATGACATGGCCTAGATACTGTATTTTATCCTTAAAGAATTCACATTACTGAATTTAGCGTACAATTTGTGTTCTCTTAGAACTTGTAGTATTATCTGTAGATGTTCATCATGTTCTTTCTTTTTTTTTGAATAAATTAGTATGTCATCTATGAAGAAAACTACAAATTTATCCAACCACTTACTTAAGACATTGTTCATTAAACACATAAAAGATATTGGAGCATTTGTTAGCCCAAATGGAATAACTACAAACTTTTAATGCCCGTAATGGGGTCTAAATGCAATTTTAAATATATCTTCATCTCTAATTTTGACTTGATGATATCCAGATCTCAAGTCTATTTTTGAGAATATCGTTGCTCTGCGTACCTGATCAAACAGATCATCTATGTGGGGCAATGTATATCTAATTTTAATTGCCATTTTGTTTAGCTAGCGGTAATCTATACATAAATGTAAGGTATTGTCTTTATTTTTAACAAATAAGATATGTGCTCCCCAAGGGGATACACTTGGTGTTATGTAATTCTTATCTACTAACTCTTGCAGTTGTAGTTTTAATTCATTAAGTTCTAGGATGTTCATCCAGTAAGGAGCCTTTGAATTGGGTACAGCTCCTGGTGCTAATTCAATAGTAAAATCCAATTCTTTTCTCGGACGTAATCCTAGAATCTCTTCCAGGAATACATCTAAAAGTTATTTTAAGATTGGTATATCATCAAATTTTAACCTATCTTCTTTATTCATGTGTTCGCCATTCATTAGATGCACAACAAAAACTTTAAAAAAAATTTCATTTTCAAAGCTGAAATATGTATAATAAAAACTTTTCTAGGTATTCCTTTTACTATGACTGTTTCTCCTTTTTCATCTAAGCATGTAAATGTTTTCTCAAAAAAATTTAAAACTACTCTGTGTTTTTCCATACAGTCCGTACTTAATAAAACATCATATGACCCTAGTGGAATACATTTAATTTCACTTGAGTTTTGAATTGGCTCATAAACGTTTCAAAATTTTCAACATAGCTAACTACCTTTATTTTGGTTCGTGTAGCTAGCTGAACCAACCAAGATTTTTCAAACTTATTCAAATGCAATTTACAACTTTCTACTCTACTAGGTGACAAATAGCTTAAAGTAGCACCTGGGTCTATAAAAATAGAAATGGATTTATTCTTTATCATACCTTCTACTTCCACCATGGATGTTTGGTGATCATCCTATCAATTATCCAAGGATGCATTAATCCTCAGAATCTCATTTGCTACGTCTCCAACAGTTGCTTCTTAGGATGTATTGTATGCACATTGTTTAAATTCCTCTTTCTATTTGGACAGTCCTTTGCATAATGAGGTCACTGACATTCCAAGCATTTTATAGGTTCTCTTTGTTCATTATTTTTAACATAATTCTTAGGTATATCTTTGTTCTTTGATGCTGTAAAATTTTGATGTGTTTTACTTTTTAAGTCTATCCCTTGGTAAGTATTCTTAGAATAGTTTTGGGAATTGTTTCCGAAATTTCTGTTTGACTTAAAACCTTTTCTTCTTTGTTCAAAGTTATTGGTTCTTTTAACCTTCCAGTTAGGTACACCTTCTCTTTTATTTTTTCTTTGTTCATAACAAAAATTGGATTTCCTCATTGCTTCCTCAAGGGTTTTTGGATTATCGTATTCAATTTTGTCCTTGAAGCTAAGAGGTAAACAACTCATAAATCTTTGTATATTATGTTTTTCATCGATAATATATGGTACATATCGTAATAAACTTAAAAATTTAACACTTAGTTCCTTCGTAGACATTGAACCTAGCTTAAGATCATAAAATTCCTTAGCCCTTTCTTCGTAGTACTATTCAGAGAAAAAGTTTCTTTTAAATTATTTCTTAAAATTTCTCCAAGTTACATACTTTTCTTTAATGTTTTTCACTCTTTTTATATCCTGCCACTATATAACATCTTTTCCAGTTAAGTTATAGATAGCCATTCTATCTTTCATCCTATTTGAGTAATTATAGATTTGAAAGTACTTTTTCATACCTCATAGCCATGCCTCAGCTTCTTATCCTTTTTCCACCTCACCATTAAACATAGGGGGTTTTATCTTCTTAAACTCTCTGGAAATTTCTTCGTAAGGTTTATATTTTCTATTTTTAGGGCTATTGTTGCTATCACTACTTTCACTGGAGTATTTATGTTTCTCTCTGTGTGATCTAACCTTAATTCCTGAGGAGGAATTACTTTCATTATAAAAAAAATTAACTTTTTACCTCTATGCTTGTATGATATAGTTATCGATTCGAATTCATGTTCTTTTCTTTTGTCCATTCCTTCATTATGTAATTTATCCAGCAATATTTGATTTAATTCTTCATGTGCTCTTAGGATTCTTTCATTATCTTCCTTAACACTATGTAATTCAACTTTTAAGTTTTTTACAGTTTGAAGTAATTCAAATGGTAGATTATTTAGTTCCACTAATATATTATCTGGATTATTATGATGTGATCCATCTTCAGCAGATGAATCTACTTCTTCCTTTTTCTGCAAAATAAAAATTTACATTTCTGTACATTTTTTGAACATAGTTAGTATTTTTGTTTTCCCGTTTTTGTATTGAGCACGCGAGTTGAGCTAACTTCAAGCCTAGTGTTTGAAAACTTGCTCTGATACCACATATAACAAATCCATAAATTTCATCAAACAAAACAAATTTTGTTACTAAAAACATAGATCGGTATAAGACCTAATCTAGCATTACGTGGATTTTAAGATCTTAAGAATTAACTTATCAATTCAAAAATATTTCTAAAACACTATTCAGGTTTCAAGACTTCAATCAAACAAAAATCACTCAATCCAAAAGTTGATGAGTTATGTTTTAAGGGTTTATCTTGTTTTATCAAAACATAGATGTCATCATGTTTTGATATTCCCAAATATCTTCTTATTAACCCTATGTTGAAACTAGGTTCAAGGTTTTTAAGGGTGTTACTTAGCTTATGAAGCTAAAGCATTGTTAAGTTTTAACTAGTTGCAGGTTTCTCCAAAGGAAGGTAGCCCTATCATTTACATCTCATACAAACTAAAAGAACCTAAGGGAAAAAATCAAGTGACAAATAAAATGACTATGGAAAAAATAAAGGGTTCGCTTAGAAATTATAGAAAGTGTGTGTAAAACATTTTAACCACGTGGAGGTGGTAAAAATGCACCAATAATATTTAAGTGCTTTCTAGTTGTCAATGGTGTAAACCCTAGAAAGGTTTTTAAACCTCTGCGTTAAAATTTAACATTGATATGTTGCACTGTGGGAAGGGTTAGGGGAGTCGAAGGATCTCGACCTTCCCATCATTCAGCTCTTGGCCTTCCCATCGTTTAACTCTTCATTCAACACAGTGCACAAACAAAACCACACTTGTGGTCTTTGATTCCATGCCTCAACCCTACACAGAGAACTTGTTTGATGAGGTAAACTTGATCCTTTACACAAATTTGTTTTTCAGTTGCTGTGAAGGATTACAAGTCGTAACTATTTTAACCTCTTTTTTTGTTGACTAGCAGGGAGGTTTCATTGGTATCCAAAGGATGAAACTTTGTGAGAAGAGCTTGGTTCGTGGGTACTGGCATCGACAAGGTTCTGATAATACCCATGAACCTTGGAACATATGATCCCTTGATGGTCTAATGGTGTGATAAATGAAAAGGAAATGCCGGAACACATATTTTCATTATGGTATGAATTCATTTAGTGAGTTTACGACCCTCCTTCATTTGATGGTATAATTTCTTGTGTTTTTTGGTAGTGATGAAAAGTGTTTTTAAAATCCTTCAGGATGTAATATTGTTAGCACATAGTTATAGTTTTGAAACACCTTTTGATTTCAGACCGTGGGTCTATGGGAAATTGTATCATGGTTGTTTTATGTAAATAAAGAAGAACTTACTGTGAATCTTTGTAGTCTCTACGATTTTGTTTGAGATCTCTCGGTGCTATTCAGTGTATGGTTATTAAAATCATTCGTAAATTTCAGTAATGTTATGGGTAAAAGATATCTATTTATCTATTTTATTAAAGAGGGAAGAATTTATCTAAAAATCCTTCGAAACTGTTGATGCTACATCTATCATAATATTTAGAATATAGTACTGATATACTGTGTTATTCGTTGATATCTGGGTTTTGCTCCTTCATTATTTCTCTTGGTTTACTCTATGAAAGATATAAAAATACTTTGTATGTTTTGTTATTAATGCATGAATACTTGCTCTCAATGTTCAAGAATTGTTTAAGTTATGGTTTTGAGTTTTATTATTACTCTGTGTAAAATTTGGTAAATTTATATGAAAATCTTGGTTTCGATTGCTGTGTAAGTTTAGGGATTTCGCTGTAAATTTTATCAACGTTTTAAGTCGATAAGGCCACTGCGTTTTTATTTTGTTAACTACTAGAACTGCTCGGTAAAACCGATAAATTGTTTAAAATATAGCCAATTTGGTTTTCGAATGGTTACAGCCCATTCTTGGCTAAATGTTTTAGGTTATAGTGCTGTAGTTTTTCGTTTATAAAACTTCCTGTAAAATATTTACCCATATGGGATTTGATTCTGACCTATAATAATTTCTTAATTGAAAAAGTTCTATTATTTATTATGGTTATATATATTTCTTTAAAACTATACTAATATCGTTTTTGGAAAACGATAAGCCTTCTCGTTGTAAATTTTGATAATGAATAATTTATTAACAGGTATTTTACCTTATAGGTTTCTACCCTAGGACTTGTATTAACCGAGCTTATAATGGAGTTACTTGTTTAAATTTGCAATTATAGTGATTCTTTTAAATTCGTTAGTATGGAGCATTTTACCCTAGAAGTCGTTTTTGTAAAAGAAGAAGTGCCTCTCGGTTGTAAGCAATTTTACAATAAGTAAAAAGACTTTCGGCTATAAAAATTCAATAAATTCTTATATTGAGTAAATTATTAATATTCTTATGGGTCTAGAACCCTAGCTGGATGCCAACGTGTTTTGAAAATAGTTTTAATATTATTTTAGCAAGTTTTAAATTTGTGATTAACAATTTTACTGTGTTTATTATAACAACCCTAACTGTAAAAGGATAGACATGAAACCTTTAAAAAGGTAAAAAGATGCTAGCTCTATTTAAATCCCTTTGTTATTTTCTGTATGTCCTTATAAGAAAAGATACAGTAATGCTAATTATTACTTATCTAAAAATACAACTCATTATTAGGTAGAACTATATATAAAAATATGATACTATTTTTTAATAAGAATTTAAGATAGGCTACCAATCCTACTATGAAATTCTCTGTAAACAATAATATTCGTTAACTCATAAATATACAAGAATAAGGAATATTTTCCTATTTTATTACAGAAAATAATAATAGTTTTGGGAAAGATTTTAACATTCAAATATTTCATAAATAAATATAAAATAAATTTAAAGATAATAAATCAAGAACCTGTTAACTTTAGAAGGGGAAAACACCCAAAGAAGACCGTTCCTCCTAACCATATCTTGAAAGCAGCCAATATCACTTGCTTTAGGAACCTGAGCCTGTTCACTGAACCACCAAAATGAAGATGTTATGTAGAAGCCTATTTAGTACTCTCTGTAACTTAATAGTCACACTTGCAGACATAAACTCTTAGGAATTCACTCTAGCTTTCCCCTCATCGAATTCCTCTTGTGTGCCTAACTTTTCAGTTTTCAGCAAAACCACAAGGTTCTAATCTCTTAGAAAAATAGTGAGCCTCCTCCTCATTCGATGGTATATATAAGCTTGCCTAGGTATTTGGGTCAATTTTGCAATTAAATGAGCCACCTTCTTAGTTCCTCTTTTCTTGGGATCATAACCACAAGATATTGCCTCTTGCAACAACTAGAAAGTGAATGTTGTTGCTTCCATTTGTCATTTTGGACTTCTAGAGTTGATCATTCCTCATAGTGGGTTCGTGAACACTCTTCAATAGTCTTTTTTGAATAGGTGTATCTTATTTTAATTATTTAAAAATAAAATATTCAATTACAGTCATCTTTGACCATCCTAGGTCAACAACATAAAACTTTACAATAACTTTTAAAGTAATGTCTTTTCACAAAAATAAAATGTTTTTAGTTCTAGGTGAGTTACCATCATCTTCTCTAAGAAGTATTCCTTGTTTTGGTTCACAATAATAAATTTTCTCTGCCTCATCATACTTAGTAAATTTGAACCCTTTACCTCTCAATAGAGCTTTCATCCAATGTCTCATCTTTTTTCTCAACTTCCTAGAATATAGTTGTCTAATAGGCCACTTGATCTTATCATTACGATTCCATCCAACTTTTTGGTCTTCATTCTCCATTTCTTGTAGCACTATACTCATTATATTGAGTATTTCCATTAACTCGGTTATATCACGATCAATTTCCTTGTGACTCATCTTCTTCATTCCATTTTCTTTGGAATCTTCCTTCACCCTTTTGTGTCCTACTTTTGAACCCTTTACATGACTATCAACAACCATCTTCTCTTCTTCTTTCCTTATGAGTTCCTCCATACTAACCATCTTCTCTTCTTCTTTCCTTATGAGTTCCTCCATACTAACTGTGACTACAACTAAACCACTACAACAACAAGTCTCCACTACAACAACAAGTCTTTTCCACCCTGTTGTAAACACCTCTCCAAGCTTCTTCTGAGTTTGGTATTTTGGTATTACCCTAGTTCTATTTCTCATAACCTCTTGAGATTTCACTACTCTTTCTAGGTTTTCCTCTTGTAGTCACTTCCTCTCTGGTTGTGCAGGATTCTTCCACTACAACTTCTTCAAGAATTAAGAACTTTCTTCCACTACAACTTCTTCAAGAATTAAGAACTTTCTTTCTCTTTTATTACAATTTTCAAGCTGCAAGATTATATAATAATTTTCCTTCAACTGTTACTCCACAAACATATTCTACCAAATGTAAAACCATTATACCAATGATCTTACCAATCGTTCATTTATTACTCCAACTCATATATTTGGATGGGTGTACCATTCTTTATTGCTTTTGCAGAAACTCCTATAGGTTCCTTGTCTTTTCCTTCTCCAAATCTCATCAACTTGCAACTCTTCCTTTCTCTACTCCTTGACTGGAATGATCTCTACTCCTTGACTGGAATGATATCCTTTTGGTTGTGATTTATTTACTAGAGGACTCTTTAGTAGCTTTGTAAACTATGGTTTTCCACCTTGTGAGTCATCTAACATGAATGTTTGCAATTCTAATATGGAATTTGAAACCCCGTGTCCTCTTTCTCAAATGGACTACCTCTTTTCTAAGGTGTTATCACTGCAATTTGGCATAATTATTGCTAAACAAGGTCTTCATATAAGCTAATACATTTAAGTTTTCATCTCAGTATATCCATTATTGAATTCACATCAAAATTGTTCTTATAATCAAGCTAGGTTCATTCCCTACATCACAATCATAGAAAAAAGCCTTTACAAGTTCACAAAATGCTAAAACTATATACAAAAAATTCACATCAAAATTGTTCTTATAATCAATCTAGGTTCATTCCCTACATCACAATCATAGAAAAAAACCTCTACAAGTTCACAAAATGCTAAAACTATATGCCAAAATAAATCCACACAAACAAGTGAGAGTTCAACATAGTATTGAATTATGAAGGCTATGGATTGACACCAAGCTATTCACAAGGCGGCATATAAGTCAAATATGGGTGCGTGAGTCCCATCGATCCAAGACTGATCACCTGTCTACTCACCTTCACTGTCCAAAAAACTTCAATATGGTTTTCTCACCTTCACTGTCCAAAAAACTTCATTGTGGTTTTCAATTCCTTTCCCCGCCTCCTATTAGCGGGATATTTCTCTCTCGGATACCAAAAATGGTGCAAGGAAGTCTTCAACTTTGTAATCCACATTCGAGTTCTCCTCAACAACTGATATAGCACCCTGGACTTTCATCATGAGTGGTTGAATAAGTGAAATTCTTAGCAAAGGAAGAAATAAACCAAACTACAGGAATCCTCAAAGCCTGTAGCAAGAATCAAAAGAACAAAGGACACTACGTTTCTGGAATTCTTCCTGTAATTTTGAAAAACACCTTCAGTCTTCCCCTTCATATATCGCTTTGAACTGAAAAATAACAACCCAATCTTCCACGGATTGTTTTCTTGTTGATATTATTCAAGCACGTACTCCACAACATAACCAAATCGCCATATTCAAACACTCTCTCTACTAACAAATCTTGTAGCAAGCCCTTGTATATCATAATTGGAATCCTATAAGTTCACCAAATATTTAAACACATATCTTCTCAGTTGATACATTCACCAAGTCAATATAGTTTTCCAACGCAGGTTCCTTCACTTTGAACAAATTGGCTAGTTAACTTACAAATATATGATTGTTCGACCTGGAAACCAAAACACATATACAACAAGCCAAATCTTTAAAGCTCAGCCTTACAACTTCTATGGCGCCCTCCATCTTCACTCACTTTTGCCTTGGCTGTAATAATTTTAGAAACGCTTACACTGCCAGGTTTTTAACGCTAATGCAGTTCCAGGAAGTGATTTCATACCTTTTACGTTCGGTTTGTAGCTTGAATGAACATCAATGTTCATTGAAAAATCCTCTTCTCCAACGCAGGTTCCTTCACTTTGAACAAATTGGCTAGTTAACTTACAAATATATGATTGTTCGACGTGGAAACCAAAACACATATACAACGAGCCAAATCTTTAAAGCTCAGCCTTACAACTTCTGTGGCGCCTTCCATCTTCACTCACTTTTGCCTTGGCTGTAATAATTTTAGAAACGCTTACACTGCCAGGTTTTTAACGCTAATGCAGTTCCAGGAAGTGATTTCATACCTTTTACCTTCGGTTTGTAGCTTGAATGAACATCCCTTCCCTCGGTGGTGTCTTGACATATTTTTTCTCTGACCAATACATTGATGAGTGTTTCCTTTAAACATTTCAACAACGTTCTCCCCAAATATACTCACGCTCCTCTGCATACTACACAAATCTCTTTAATGATTTGGAATACCTCTTTCTGAATAGTTCACTAAGCATCAATGACTCACACTGAATTGAAATCCCTTAAGGATTCTACCTAATTCAAAAACCAATCAATGAACATTACTCAATATTTAAAGGTATCGATGACTGTAACTTCACAAAGGAGTCCTAGTACCCAGTCCATCTTCACATTAAGTCATTCGAATTACAGATTCACTCTGTATTTGTATCAGGGTATGTACAGACTTAGTTTATGCACGTCATGAATTCCATGGATTCAAACATTCATCGAACTTCAAATACATTCATAAAGATGTATAAGAGAAATATACACAACAACTCATGGATTTCTCTTCCATTGCCAAAATCAGAACTGTACATACTTAAATGATCTTGATCTACTCCTGAGATTCAACTCAACTATTATGGTCGGATATTACCTTTTTTGTTTGGCCATCCTTCTCTCTCGCCTTTTCAAGTTCCCGTAGGCTTACAAAATAAAGAAGTTCCAAAATAATTCCTAACCTATCTAACTACCTTCTTGCAACTAATTATAACCGCTTCTAGTAACTGACTCTTAACCTAACTTCTAATCACTCTTTGAATTATGCTAACAAGTGTAGATTCGATTACAAATCTAAAATTAAAATATTTACATAGAAAAATTAAAAAAAATAAGAATTCCTTCTTGGATATTGTGTTCCAAAAGTTTAATGACTCTAGAGCTCTAATGCTTTTGCATGTAAAACAGAGCTTTTCCATCTTTCTTCCTCTATTCCTTCAAAATATCATTCTCATCTTATGTGAAAGTGTTGTATGCTGCCTCATTTGTTGGTTCCACATAACCATTATCAACTATTTCTCATACATTCTTTCCACTAAATAGAACCTTCATAATCAAAGACCAATATTGGTAATTCTCACCTGTAAAAATTGGAGCATACAGACTTGACATTTGTGCACAAAAAATAGAGCCATTTTTAAATTTTCTAGAATTTCTACTCTTCATAAACCTACTGTGATACCAAATCAAGGAAAAATTATGCAATAACCTTTACTACATAGTTTACTACACATGTTTACCCTTTTGTTGTTATCTCCAGCTTACTACGCAAATTATTGTGCACATTTTACTTTCACTATGTCCCAAAATGCTTTAGTGTGAAACGTTTCCTATAAAACTTTTTGCGCAATATAAGGATATGGTCCTAGGATAATTTACGAATTATTTCGAATTCTTTATAACAAAATCATGATATTTAGGCACTGGAACATGAAATACCCTTAGGAATATAACAAAGTATGTGTAAATATATTACCGAAACAAAACAGAGACAGTTACAACTGAATACACACCATTCAACCCATCACATAAAGCTTGTTCTGTTAACACTCTTAATTTTTTCTTGGTAAGCTTAAGCTCTCTAGACTTCTCCAAATTTATTTTTCTTTTTTATTTTGATAATAATGACTTTGATTTTCTTTACATAGATACAACCATGACTTTTTTCAGAAGTTACTAAAACACATATTAAAAACAGTAATAAATTTCTGACTGAAATCTAACTAAGAAGTTTTATTAACTACTATGTCACTGCTTAAATATGATGATACTTGAGTGCCATAACCTGACAGACAGACTATCATTGTTGTACTTATATGAATTCAAACTGAACATCAACTTGTAACTAAACATCAACGGAGATTCGATAAACATCAACTTGTAATTAATATTTCCAACAAAGTTGAATCCATACTTAAGGGCGATCCAGTTGAAAAAATAGGTATTTTTTTTCTAGCTTGTAGAAACCTTATACAGAGTTACTCTAATGGACAATGGAAAAAATATAATTCAAATTCCGCATTGTATGTAAAGAAGAAAAAGCGAAAAACAAAAAATTTACCAACCCAATGAAACCATTTATATAATCTAGTCCGTAGTTCTAGTATATGGTTACCAACATTGGTATCCTGCAGTTCCACTATTCTAGTAAACAATTCTCTATTTGTACGTAAACAATTCAGAACAACAACTATTCTAGTAAACAATTCTCTATTTTTAAGCCCAAAATAACATGTAGGTTCACTCATCCTTCTCATTGTAAGAGAAAGATCATTAGTAGAAACATTCATAAGTTAATGTCTTGGATCGGGATCGAAGTTGATGTCCAAGTGTTTTAAGGAGTGACAAGCTGGGCTCTAACTTACTAATTATTGATTTGGGCATGAACTTGAGACTTAGCAAACGTCCTTGTTTTTAAAGAAATTATTTAAAAGATGAGTTTTAATCGTCCATTCTAATGACACAAATTCACGAGCATAAAAAACTGTTATATAACACTTCAATCCGTCTTGGATTACTTTTTTTCATCACTATTTACAATTTTATAATGAAAATATGTTTAGAATCATGAGTTTCGACACTATTTACAATTTGATAATAAAAATATGTTTAAGAAGTTTTCAGTAAACTAATTTAATAATAAAGTTTAATGGATTTAAATGTTTTTTAAAGAGTAAAAACTTTTAATAAAAAATTATTATGAAAGTTTTTTTTTTTAATTTAAGTGGTTGGGTGTTTTATTATAGAGATTTCAAGGTTTAAAATAATTCTCTTAAAAGAAATAATAAAATATTATGAATTTATCATTTTGTGGGAAAAATATATTAACAATTTACCTTTTACCAATCTCTATAAACAATCTAAATAAAAATAAAATTAATAAAAAACAATACAATAATGTGACTGGAAATAAAAGATTGGAGTGGAAATAAAAATGAATATACATATTCATTCAAAACATAATCATGTTAATACCATAGACTTTATGTTAAAGTTGCGTCATATTATATGTCAATATGGTGTGCTAATTATATCAATCATAGTCACATGGCAACAAATATTATATAATATATGTTATAAAACTCAAACTCGGATCGGAGTCGGATTAATATCATAATCTGTATACCATATCGCGTGGCAAACCAATATTATAGAATATATATTATAAAACGTGAATATATCTCACGTGATATATAGTATGTCACTAGGGTATGATGATCTTAAAACTCACCGGGCAACCAATATCATAAAACACACGTGAACATATTAAAAATATGTGATTCTTAAAATAAATTTAAAATATGTGGATTCTTTTTATGTCATGTATGAAAATTATATTTAATAATTTTTAAATATTTTAGAATATGTGAATTTTTAAAATGCAAATGTTTTATCATAGTTTGAAAGTATAAAAATTAAAAATATGTTATTTTATCCAGTACAAAAGTATACCAGCGTAGATCCAAATCCTAGGCTCTATCAAGCGCTTAGGTATCCATTGATTTAATTCAAACCAAAAGATACATCTTTTTATTTAAGGTCCACATATAATTTTATTGTGATTAATATTTAACATTATTTATGGCCGACATATAATATTAAATATAATGTTAGGAACGAACATTGCATCATTTCCCCGCACATGGTTTTAAAACCATATGCAAGGTCTTGCTACAATCATGGGTTGTTTAGGAGGCCTTGCACATGGTCTTAAAACCATTTGCAAGTCCCTCCTAAACCATGTACAATAAAACCATGGGTTGTTTAGGAGGCCTTGCACATGGTTTAAAAACCATGTGCAAAGCCTCTTAAACCATGTACAATAAAACCATGGGTTGTTTAGAATGCATTGCACATGGTTTTAAAACCATGTGCAAGGCCAACATTTTTTTGCCAACAATTCAATTTTGTGTTTTTTTCTTGACCCACATTTTTTTTTACGGATAATTAAATTTTTACTTTTTTAATGTTTTGTTAGGTAGGAAGATTACAACATCTCCCCATATTAGATTGTTTTTGTGGCCGACATTTATTTTGGCCTATTAGAAAATTTATTTTTTATTAATAAAATAACTTTACGAAAGTGATATTATTTTTTATTTTGCGTTACAAAATCTCTTCCACAATATTCACTATCACTATTATTTTTTGCTGACATGTTACAAACGTTACATCACATTACAAGATCTCTCCCATAATATTTACTATCACTATTATTTTTTGCCAACATGTTAGTAACGTTACATCACGTTACAAGATCTCCCCCATACTCAGCTGTAGAGCGCCTCTTGGGGCAATTAAAAAATGTATAATAAATATTTTCTTTTATTATTTTAAAAGAACTTCTAAAACTATTTATGGTTAATTATGGATTCTCATTCACCATTCAAAAAGTGACTAATAACATTTTGACAATATCCCTCAAGTAGAGGGATAATGTCATCCTCTAAAATGTGATTGGTTTATTTTTATAGTATATTTTCTTTGTTTTAAAACTCTTTTTTTACTTCAAAATTTTTCATTTATAAATTAATGTTATTTGAGTGTTTAAATCCTATTGTAATGTAAGCAAATTTTTATTTGTATAATTGTATCTATATGTGTTTATATTTTAGAATTTGGGGTGAATTAGCAAGTATGCTTTTCTTAGGTTGCAGAAGATTGAGAAAATATACAATCCAAATTGATTTTATGAATGTTTTTTAAATTTAAAATAAATAATAATAATAATAATTGTTTGCTGATGCATGAACATATCATTCTAAAGCTGAGCTGATGTCCAAAAAAACAAATGGATATGAAGTTGAAATGTTCTTTGAATACTAAGCCGATCAAAGTATGGTATACAATGGCATTCTGCAAATTAAAATGTTGTTAAAATTGTTATTTTTTTAAGACAACTGTAGCCTTGTTTTTTAGTTTAATTTTTAACAATATTTTATTTGAAATGCCTACTCATGCATTTAGGATGGAAGTACTGTGAAACAGAATTTGTCTAGCTTTTGGTTTAAATTTACAATACTTCAACAACTGAGTTTATCTATGTTCGAAGTTTATCTATGTTCGAACTTCGAAGCAGAGTTGGTTTTAGATTTATATATTTAATATCTATTAAAAGACTGGGTAAATAGTGAATCTTATATGGTTTTGAGATGAGTGTGATCGCGGATTTGTAATTATGTATAACTTCCGTTCATCTTTGAAAGAAAAAAAATAAAAATTCAACCAACACTTATTCATCTTAAAAGTTTCCATGTCTTACATTTAAACTACCAGCAAAAGATCTACCAAAAATTTATTAATATTAATTGGTTGCTTGATGGTACTAACCTGTTCACACTCGTCTTGAAGGTGGATATTCTTCCTGTCTTGCCATTTGACGAAGGTTCTGTATGTCCTCCCCACACAGTCAGCCTCTCCAATCTCATCAAATTTACAACCCTCCCGTGGAGATTCTTGTGGAGATCTCCGTGCACCGAAAGCAAACTGAATTTCCAGACGAGATTTCGAAAAGGTTTGGGATAATACGATTGAAACTGCCTGCCGTGCCGTGTTGCAGGGCATGTTTCTTGAAATCTGGCTCAACGAACACAACCAACCTAGGTCTTCCAAACAAATTTGATATTGAAATCTCCCCATACGTGCTTTATTTCAACTAAAAAAAATTCTGAAAACCTAAAAATCGCTCATAAAATTAACATTACTTTTGTTTTCAATCTTGAATGAAGTAGCTCGTTGAATACTAGAAGTAAAATACTAAAAATAGACGCTGAAACTGATTGTTTCTACAATCAATAACTACCTTATAAAACTAGAGAACAACTCAGATAAAGCTTTAAAGTCTTTTTCACCTAATAATAATAATAATGTATATGTATTTTTAAGGTAGTCAAGTGAAATACTAATTTGGTGTATGAGACCCTTATGTTTGTGGGACAAGGCTTGCTAAAGTCTATACAGGTGTACACTACTGTACGGAGGTGTACATACAATACTCTCTTTGGATTTGAACCTATAACCTTTTAAAAGGAAACACATACTCTTAACCATTAGACCCACTTACACACCAAACCAACAAACCATAAATATAAAAATGTATCAACCATGATAGCCCATCCAATACTTTCCTTAGAGCACAAGGACGAGTCTTTTACTTGGATTGGATTGGCCAGATTCCAATTCTTTTTATTTTCTACTTTCACATTCCAATTCTGGGTGTTGGGCGTTTGGACTGGATTCCTTTTTGTTGTATACATTGATTATTCCAATCTGTCTGCCACGCCTTTTTATCTTTTTATTTTCTACTTTCACATTCCAATTCTGGGTGTTGGGCGTTTGGACTGGATTCCTTTTTGTTGTATACATTGATTATTCCAATCTGTCTGCCACGCCTTTTTATTGGAGTACTTCTTTGTTTTGTCTATAGATTCCTATCTTCAGAATTTCCGAATTCTGAGAGTCTTATGCATCAATGTCATAATGTGGGCTTTTAATAGCGTACATTCGTACTGGTGTGCCAAAGTCAACGGTGTATGTTTTTTTTTCCTTCATTCAATACTGGGTGTGTCAGAATTTAACCTTGTGTTTTGATATCAAAAGAAAGCAAACACATAAACATGATGACAACGAAGAAATGATTACACTGAAAACTCAATGGAAAACCAGTCATAATGGATATATTGGTAACATTTTGATTTTTTTTTTTTTAATTGTCAAATTTACTTAACATTTTGGTTGGATTCCAATTCTTGTTCTACCTATTGACAGAGTTACCTAACATTTTTTTATTAAATTCTTATTTTTGTTTTGTTTATTGATTACCATCTTGTGAGGGGCTTATGCACCAATGTGACCTTTTAATATATTAAATTGATACTAATGTGTAAGCTAATGCTTTTTGGGTGTTTACTTTTCAATTCAATTTATGGTAGATGAGATTTTAATTTTTTTTATCTACTTTTATATTCCAATTGTGAGTGTCACCCATTTATTTGGATTTCATTTTTTTTCTACTTTCATATTCCAATTCTGAGTATCACCCTTTAATTTGGATTTGGATTCCCATTTTTTTGACAGCCTTATGCACCAAATATTGTTTCCCTTTAACTACTTTAAGGGTTTACACATGATCTCATATTATGCACCAAATATTGTTTATTTTTACCTTACTCTTAGATTTTTCAGCCATCAATACTCATATATGGAAAATAAATTAACCTTAAATTACAAAGATTTCAATAAGATTTCATATTTAAATCCAAATTTTGCACAAATTAATTATAAATTAAAAAGTGAATCACAATTCATAAACTTATACTCAAATCTTCATACATTTTGTTATATGGTTATTTTATTCTAAACAATAAATATTATTTAAGCAAACAAATATTAAGATTCATCTATGTCAAAAGGATTAAATTTTGTCAAGTTATATATAAATATTTTTTTTAAATGTATATTTCAAAAATATATATCATCTTTCTCCCCATCACTTGATAGATTGAGAAAACTTAATCCTTCTCTTCATTGCTTGATAGATTGAGAGCTAAGATGAGTTTATAGTACTTTGTTGTCCCTTTAAAAGATATAGCAATACTAATATTTACATATTTTATAACTCTAATATTTGTCAAAGTAGTGTAGTGAATTGTTTAAATAAATCAAATTTAAAAATAATATATTTATTTAAAGTTTGATTGAATTATGTTGAATGGCATCTGCCTCGATTTTTGTAGCTTGGACATGGGGCCAGCGAACTTCATGGTTCATTGATTCATTATTCATGGCATCGTCCTCCAATCTTTTACGTCATTGCCCTTCCTGTGTATTACGATGCCTGCAATAAATAACAATCAAATATATGACACTTGTACACTTGTGATAGAAATGTGGCATTCAACATATAAGACCCAAGGTATTAACCCAATTAACTTTCCTCTATGTCTCCCTTTGAGTAGTAGTCTTATACATAGTGCATTTGGTTTAATTGCGTCGAAGAGGCGCATTCTACACCAGAGGGAGATGTTTAACTCCTTTCATGTTCATCCTAGAGTTGACACATGTCCTTTATAAATAAAATAATAATAAAAACTTATAAAATATAACAAGTGGGCTCAAATTAAATTTCAAATATTTAGAAACAAATTAAATATCAAGTTAGCTAATTTGTTGGGCCTAGGGACAGTAGGGCAGAATTCATGCAAAATTCTGCCTAAGTATGGAAAAGAACATAAAGGAGAAGAGGAAGGAGTTACAATCGAGAAAGCAACATAAAGGAAAAAGGGAAGGATGTTGCGACAGAAGAAGTAAAAGAGAAGGCGCAAGAAGAGGAAGTTGCACCAGATGAGTAATCCACGACAAAAGGATAGAAAGTGACACGAGATGATATGACAGAATATTAGCATAAGTAGGTGTGCAAATAGTGTAACGACTAGAAAGCGACAGTAAGGCATCATGCTGAGAAAGCGACAATCCTTAATAATCGTGGGTACAAGCTTGGATAGAGCCAGCATAAACCACACGCATGGAGGCATCTTTGTAAGTCATGACGATAGTGCCTCTCGTTATGGGTTGCTAGAATAGGAAAGACAACCTATTGGCCGGTTATAGTAAGTCGATTGAGATAGCGACAGAAAAGGAGTCTCTAATGAGTCTGTAATGAGTCCGTAAAGAGTATGTATTGAGTCTGTAAAAAGCATGTATGGGATTGGTATTGAGTCTGTAATTGGGTTATAAAAGAAGGAACCCAAGATGTATATGCAATTAGCTTCTAATAGCTTCTAGATTCTATATTTGAGAGTACACTCTTGGTAGATGCTCGAGCTAGACTCAGTAGATGCTTTTGGTTAATGGTTATGTATCGTTGAGTGCATTAAAGTAAAGGATCTGTAGTTGAGTGCACAGACGAGTAGGGAAGGTTGATTCGATCCGTGCGGATCACTAGGACAAGTAGAATAGAAGGAGAAAAGAGAGAAGATCAGAGGGCATGAGAGGGAGAAATAGTACGTAAATTTAGAAGAGAAGAGCTTGAGCAAAGTGTGTGGCTTAGTGTGTAGACAAAATATGCATATATTTCCTCATGCCATATGAAGAGCACCTTGTGGTTTTTTCCTGGATGGGTTTCCACGTTATATTTTATGTATATGTGTGAATGTTGAAAGTATCTTAGATATATGCATGATTGTTGAAGTGAATGAATAATTGTATCTTTTCTTATAAACAAATAGATGTATGATGGCCAAATTGTATTACTGGATATGATTATGTGGCATGCTTGTTGTTTAATTACTAAAGTTGCATAAAGAGATATTGGATCACAACTTAGCTACTAAAAGCACATTCATCACAAGTGTTCCACCCTCGGACTTCGTAGAGAGCCTTGGCATAGAGCCAAGGCACTAAAACACCCTCCCACACAAATACGAAAACATGGTTATGGTAGTTACCCATATAAGAGAGATATCTCGAGTGAGACGACATTTGCATCATAGGTGTTGCCGGTTGAGCTCTGCTCTTTCAGGATGATATCTCGGGCTTTGTTGTGCTAAGTAGAAGGGAATGAACCTAGGGTTTGGGTCCTTGGAGAGAGGGACAAGAAGACACAAGAAAGACAACAAATGGTTATGTTTCCAGGACCTTGAATCATTGTGGTGAGGGATATGTTGTGGAAACCCATGAAACCAGAGATCCAAGATTTTTTGGAAGCCAAAGAGTTAGAGTTTGCACGAAAAGACAATGAAGGATCTCGGTGGACCTCGACAAAGTGGTTGGGCCGGTACATTTATTTAGACATTCATGGGATTTTCTTTTCTTAGTTTCCCATCATGTTGCATGAGTGGTTTTCTAAGTTGGAAACCCAACAAAGAAATTTTCCATGAGGAGTACCGAGAGAGTGGAGTCCTTAGTTGATTGAGCGACTGAAAAGAGTAAACAACCCTATCTTGAGGGATATGGAATTTTAGGTAGATAGCATATTAGAAGGATACATCAGTGAGTTTCTTATTGACACTGTTACCTCATAAAGTGAGGTAGAGCGAATTTTTTTTCAAGGACCACACAGTAGATCCCCGTTATCCTTAAAAACATGGATAAAAATGCTTATATGTGAGAAAGGAATTCTTCCGATGTAACAAGACTATATAGAAATAGAGTGGCTATGTATCAACATAACCGTACAGAGAGATGGTCCCAGGGGATAATGAAACTTAGCTAGAGCCAGGATTTTTAAGAAGCGGAAGAAGATTGATGTCCAACAAGCAAAGAAAAACTCCGTTAGTAAGAGGGAGTTGCAACATAGACCATGAAGAAGAAGGCTACGAGATTGCATCATACTTGGATGAAGGATATTGTTATGAAGAATAAGAATATCAACCGATATTTGAAAGAGGAGAAGAATCAGAACATTCAAATGAAGCCCCAGAACAAGAACGTGCTTACAACTCGCCTACAATATCGAAGATAAGATCGTGAGACCTTCCTCCAAGTAATTCTGTAAATATGAGTAGTGCTAACGCTATAAATAGCGGACAAGGAAGTCTGACTAGCCAAAATTTTGTTATGACTCTAACAACAACAAATACAATGGCTGGAGCTGACATGAAGCTACCAATATTCAATGGAAATGGGTTGGAAGACCTAGAACAACAATGGTTCCTTTGTGAAGTTGTCTAGACTATGAGGCAAATCCAGGATGAGAATATCAAGAAAGAACATATGATCATGACTCTGCGAGGTCATGCATTAGAATGGCATATGAAATTTCCCATCGTACCAGTAGGATTTGTCCCAAAAAATCTCAACGAGATTTGACTGGGTTTGATAGATGAATTCAAAAAGCTGAAGTATAAATGACAGTGCATCACAAAATCAAAGATATTAAGAAACTACCAACATAATTTGTTTGGGACTTTGACCAAATATTTAATACATTAATGGCCAAAGTGAGTTTCCAAATGTCAAATGTGCAACACAATGAATGGTTTATTTCCACCTTGTTACCACATATGCGAACCTCATTGATGCAATAGAAACTCATGTTGCATATAGAGGCTCTGGAAATGGCAATTGTAAGGCTCTGCCTAACGGTCAGAGCACTGTGTCCAATTCTCTGTAATGTTCTCTATCAAAACATTTAGATTGTATTTTATATCCAGGTTTGTTCTATAAATTTTATAGACATATGTCAATACAAGTATAAACTGTAACATATTCAAGTGAAAATTTCGAGCTGTACATGTTTAGAACTTCATGAATTTTTCATAAATTAGACCATAATAGCATGCATGAGTTTAGTATCTACATACCTGAAATTTAAATACCTGGAATTCGTGGTAGATCCAACAGTTTGCTGTAAACCTGGTTCCTTGGTTCCTTCTTCTTCCAGCTTTCTGTGCGAGCCTTAATCAACAAAATGATGTGCCTCCCTGCCGACCAGCTCTCATTATGTGCTGGCCCTAGGAAACCCACGGGTTTCCTAGCCCCCGAGCCCACAGACCAATAATACCGAGAGCAGCTTCCTCTCCATTCTTTATCTTCTCAGTCTCAGTCAAGTCAGTCTCAGTCATTTACAGATACTCTCATCCTTGAGTTGTCCCCCTCCTCAAGTAATTTTCTTCTTCGTTTTCCTCATGCAGAGTCTCCTCCCCCAAAATCCAACCTTATTCCTCCTTATACCCCCTTCCACCGCCTCTTTCATTATTATTTTATTCTATCCTAGGTAGTGCAGTTCCGATAGGTCTTACATGTGTTATGTATTAATAAATTTTCAAGTGTACGTGTTTACAAAACCTAACCCATGTCATACATCTAAATATTATTTATTTAATTCTTTACACAAATGGTAAAGACGCTAAAATAATTAGCATAAGTTTAAAAAGTATTTACTAATAAACTTTAATTAACATTAATATGGGATAAGTTTAGTTTAATAAAAGTATTTACTAATAAAATTTAATTAACATTAATATGGGGCATTACATACACCCACCCTTCATGAAACTTCGTCCCGAAGTTATGGTCAAGGTACTTTTATAGGTTTAAAACAATTCATAATTACTTAGTTAACCTATCCAACTATTTAAATATTTCATACTAGCGTGCATGTGTGAGGTGTGCATGCATGGCCAGTAAATGCACAGACTGCACATGTACTATAACAAAACCCCCTAAATTCTAACTCATACAATTAATATTTCACGCAACATGACCCACACACAGATATAATATGATTTCTTGTGAC
>LPNX011071068.1:0-27044 GCA_001517045.1 Pseudotsuga menziesii
TGAATGTACTAAAACTCATTTCAAGCACAAATGCATGCATGCTAGTCATCATGCCACTTCATCATGCCATGTCACCATGCCACATCATCATGCCATGTCACCATGCCACATCACCATGCCATGTCATCATGCCACATCATCATGCCATGTCAGCATGTCATGTCATCATGCCACATCAGCATGCCATGTCAGCATGTTTGTATAGTATGGATTCCATGTGTCACCCTGTCAGTGGTGCCACGTGGCACCTCTTTTTGCCAAATTTGCCTGTTGACCTTATAGAACAGAACGCGATAACTTTCTCATACGAAGTCCGTTTGAGGTGAAACGAACACCGTTGGAATCGTCTCGACAAGCCCTTCGATCTGGTGCTAGTTTTGCTGAGATTGAAGGACTTCAAAAAAAATTCCTTCTTGGATCCTCCTGGATCACTGATAAGCCGAAAGGAACAAGGTTAGCAAGGATCTCTGAAACTTTAAAACTTACAAAACAAAGTAGAGGAAAAATAATTTCCACTGAAGAAGGTGGTGAGGGTGAAGGTAAGGGTACCAAAGGAGACGATGGTAAGGGTAAGGGTAAGGGCAGAAGGAAAAATACACGTACATGTACAGTGTCCTTAGAAGAGAGAGAGAAGTCCTTAGCACGTCGAGAGAAGATGCTACAAGAAAGCTTCTCAATGAGCCTTGCACTAGGTGATTTGTATGGCTAATCACCATTACATAAAGAAATGAAAGAGAAGATGGTTGGAAAAGATGCAAAAATAAGGGAGCTGGAATCAAAACTCTTAGAAGGTAGAAAAGTTCAGCATTTGGGATGTGATATGGAAATTCAAACACTTAAATCCACAATTGTTGATTTGGAGAAGGAATTAAAAGGGCCAGCTACTACGATGAGTGCAATTCCTGTCCTTCCCAACGAGACAGATTTGAGGGAAAAAGAGCAAGAGAAAGAAATACATAATATGAAACGTGAATTGATTGAAGTTAAAAATCAGTTGAAACATAGCAGAGACAAATTGGAGGTCAAGGAAGAACAAGAATCAACGAAGTATAAGAAAAATGTGGAAATGTTGAACAAACTGATGGCAGAAAAAGATGTTTTGCTTGAAAATTTAAAAAAAGTTTCATAGAGAGTTAAATAGCTTGAAAATAAATCGCAATAAGTGCCTTGTCCAACTCCAGTACAATTACAGTCTTCTACAAAAGGCAAGAGAGACAATTCAAATTTGTCTTCTGCTCAAGAGGATTCATTGCAGCCATCTCTGAAACATGCTAGACAAGTATAAATCAATGTATATATGTATTTATCGATAGTTAATGAAAAAAAAATATTTGTATGATGGATTTTTGTATTTATCAACATATAATGAAAAATGCTTTTTAGTTGGCATATCAATGTATATATGTATTTATCGAAAGTTATATGGAAGGTTAATTTTTCACTGATGTGACCTGCATAGGGAAAACTAAAACCATGAATGGATAAACACTTCAACAATGAACAAATACATGTCATTTGATGAATTAATTGACACACACACATCATCTGGTGGGCATTTGAAAATAACATTTTAAACTACAGATTTACCACTTGGACAAAATTATAAAACCCTAAGTCAACATGAGGGATTTTTATTTTCACCAACTCCTGAACCAATGATACCAGATGATGTAGTATATCCTATTCATCACATCCAACTTAATTTCCCCTTCAGACTCATATTCTTCTGATTCGGGCGGGCATTTTACTGGACTAGAGCAAAACAAGCCAGAGGGCACTTTTGGCATACTGGTAACTTCATCTTCAGAGAGTTTTTGGACAAAATAATGATGTGGTTAGATGTACCAATCAACACTATAGAGAACCATACCCTAAGAAAAATTTAATCCATCAACTACTAGAGATGGCGGGCATTTTACTGAGGTCACTTATGCATTTTTACCATAATTTTCATACTTTTGAATATGCAAAAAATATTTTCTTCTATTTTGGAAGATTGCTATTTTCCTCATGTAGCCACCATAAGAAAAACTAAGAACATGGAAACATATACAGTTCATCAAAGAACAACCTCATACCCTCAGATAAATTTATCATCATCAGGACAATCTCTGGAGGGCATTTCCGTGAAGCCACTTAGGCAGTTTTGCCAGCACTGGAATAGTGCAAATATGGTTGAGAGGCCATTAAAGGAAATTTGGGGTCTAAAATGGGCCTTATAAGAAAATGCACCAACAATAAATTTTGTGAGTTGGAATTCAAGAACCAATAGAATTTCAATCAAATGAGTCAACCATAATGGTTGAATTGGCATATTTGTCATAAAAGAAAACTATTTTTTTTCTTCGTATTTTCGACATATCTTCCTGTGTTTTTACTGAAATTTCAAGTGGGAGAGCTCGTTGGATGTGGAATTTAATTTTTCATCCAAGGAATACCCACACTGCATACTTTTGATGGACCCCGCTACCCCAAAAATGAGAAATACCTAAAAAAATGTGATGATGACATCATCATCACATTTTTTCAGGTATTTCTTGTTTTTAGGGTAGCAGGGTCCATCAAAAGTATGCAGTGTGGGTACTCGTTGGATGTGAAATTAAATTCCACATCCAGCGAGCTCTCCCGCTCAGAATTTGAGTAAAAACACAGGGAGATATATTGAAAATACGAACAAAAAAATAGTTTTTTTCATTTTTCCTCAAAAATTAATAACTATTATTTTATTATTTTAATTATTATTTTATTATTTTCCTTAGGAGGCCCATTTTAAACCTCAAATTTCCTCTAATGAATTTTGGCAGGTTGACATCTTCCTCCTTAGAGACTCTCTCATGAGGCAAGTGACATGGTTGTATGCTCCATACAACACTATAGAGACTCACATTCTCAATACATTTTCATATAATCCTATGAGGCATGGAGGGAATTTCTTTAAGGCCACTTGGGCAAATTTAACACCAATTCCATACTTAGACAAATATCTCAATTTGGACTAGTATGCCTAAAACACCCTTTTGGCAGGTCCATAACTTTTTCTTCATCCACTTCCAAGACAATCTGAAGACATGGTTAGGTAGGAAAAAGACCAATCTACAAGACCCCCATGTGCTGCAAGCATTTACACTAACCCATAATTTAGGGTGGGCATCTTTCTAAGGCTACTTAGCCATTTTCGCATCCACCGGTGAAACACCCTGTTTTGGCAGGCCTGTATCTTTCTCCTCAAGAAATATTAAAGCAAACTCAAATCATGAATAGGTATCCAAACCAAGCAGCCATAGGATGGTACCATGGTGCGGGCATTCTCTTAAGGCTGCTGGGACTAATTATTCCTTAAATATATGTTGTATTTTGGTGAGGCAAGTGACATGGTTGTATGCTCCATACAACACTATAGAGACTCACATTCTCAATACATTTTTCACATAATCCTATGAGTCATGGCGGGAATTTCCTTAAGGCCACTTGGGCAGATTTAACACCAATTCCATACTTAGACAAATATCTCAATTTGGACTAATCTGCCTAAAACACCCTTTTGGCAGGTCCATAACTTTTTCTTCATCCACTTCCAAGACAATATGAAGACATGGTCAGGTAGGCCGAAGACCAATATACAAGACCCCCATGTGTAGCAAGCATTTACTCTAACCCATAATTTAGGGCAAGCATCTTTCTGACGCTACTTAGCCATTTTTGCATCCATCGGTGAAACACCCTGTTTTGGCAGGCCTGTATCTTTCTCCTCAAGAAAGATTAAATCAAAATCAAATCATGAATAGGTATCCAAACCAACTAGCCATAGGATGGTACCATGGTGCGGGCATTCTTCTCAAACCATGAATTGTGGCAGGCATTCTCTTAATTCTGCCAGGACCAATTTTGACTAAGGCTGTTGGGACCAATTCTTCCTTAAATATATGTTGTAGTTTGGTGAGGAAAGTGACATGGTCATATGATCCATACAACACTCTAGAGACTTACATTCTCAATGCATTTTTCACATCATCCTATGAGGCATGGCATGCATTTCCTTAAGGCCACTTGGGCAGATTTAACACTAATTCCATACTTGGAAAAAATTCTCAATTTGGTCTAATCTGCCTAAAACACCCTTTTGGCAAGTCCATAACGTTTTCTTCATCCACTTCCAAGATAATCTGAAGATATGGTCAAGTAGGTCGAATACCAATCTACAAGACCCCCATGTGCTGCGGGCATTTACTCTAACCCATAATTTAGGGGGGGCATCATTCTAAGGCTACTTAGCCATTTTTGCATCCACCGGTGAAACACCTTGTTTTGGCAGGCCTGTATCTTTCTCCTCAAGAAATATTAAAGAAAACTCAAATCATGAACAGGTATCCAAACCAACCAGCCATAGGACGGTACCATGGTGCAGGCATTCTTCTCAAACCATGAATTGTGGTGGGCATTCTCTTAAGGCTGCTGGGACCAATTTTGACTAAGGCTGTTGGGACCAATTCCTCCTTAAATATATGTTGTAGTTTGGTGAGGCAAGTGGCATGGTTGTATGCTCCATACAACACTCTAGAGACTCACATTCTCAATACATTTTTCACATCATCCTATGAGGCATGGCGGGCATTTCCTTAAGGCCACTTGGGAAGATTTAACACCAATTCCATACTTAGACAAATTTCTCAATTTGGTCTAATCTACCTAAAACACCCTTTTGGAAGGTCCATAATGTTTTATTCATCCACTTCCAAGACAATATGAATACATGGTCAGGTAGGCCGAAGACAAATCTATAAGACCCCCATGTGCTGCAGGCATTTACTCTAACCCATAATTTAGGGCGGGCATCTTTATGAGGCTACTTAGCTAGTTTTGCATCCACTAGTGAAAAACCCTATTTTGGCGGGCCTGTATCTTTCTCCTCAATAAATTTTAAAGAAAACTAAAATCATGAATAGGTATCCAAACCAACTAGCTATAGGATGGTACCATGTTGCGGGCATTTTTCTCAAACCATGAATTGTGGCGGGAATTCTCTTGAGGCTGCTGGGACCATTTTTTACTAAGGCTACTGGGACCAATTTTGACCACTTTTCTGAAAATTTTCCTCATGGAAGGGTGGATTTTGTATAGTTGGGTGGTCTCATTATTTTTTTCATGGAAACCTTGGTAATTTTGGCATGGCAACTCGAGGTAAAATCTATTGTTGTAGTTTTTCTTCAAGAGTTTTTAACCTTGGATATTTTAGGGTTTGGTCTAACTTGGGAATTTGCAAGTATGGTTGCTGCTGGAGCGACTATTCATTCTTGTTCACGAGGTGGTGTCTTAGCTATCTTGCTTCCACAACTACAGTTGGCTCAATTAAGTGATTTTCTTTTCCTTATGAGAATTGTAAATTGTAATGTGTAACCCTGAAATATTTTCTTTGGATTTTGTCTTTTATGAATTTATATTTGAAAATGGGGATTGTTGTTATGCATCCCCAAGTTCTATTTTTCATCCTTGCATCCATGTGATATAAAATGAGTAATGCTAATTGAATATATACATATCAACAACAACCACAAGCCCCATTATCATGATAAAGATGAGGGAAACTCAATGTATGAAAATAGAAACCACTTGTAACTCAAAAGGCAGTAAGCTAATTGGTGGCCCAATTCAGAGAGGGATCTCTCACTATTTACAGAGTTTTCATACGCAAGATATTCAATCGATCAAAGACAAGTTAGAAGGTTATATTTTTGAATAGAAAAAGTTTGTTTATATAAAGTCTGGTGGGACGATCATGGAGGGGACCATTGGGCAATGGAGTCAACAATCCGATCTGAAATATGTTGCAGGAGGTAAGGAATCATGAAAGTTTACGGACAGAGGCAATATAGTCATCCATCCTTCTATATGGAGATATTTAGTAGGTGATTAGCAGACAGGAGAAAACATTCCATGACGTAGAGCATCTAACCAGGGTGAATTCTACATGACTTTAGAATAAAATGTTTGAAAATGCTTGAACAATGGGCCGAGAGCATACAAGACGAATTCTGGACCATATAAACTAATTCTCAAACATGAAAAGAAAATACAAACTGGAATGAAAAATAGGATAAACATTCATGTAAAGAATTTACTTATTGAAGAAAAAGACGACACAAGAATCTATGCCATTAAAGGATTATCATTCCTCTGCAATTTTATTCATATCTAGAAAGATTGAAACACGTTACAGTGGAGAGCCTCTGCTCTTGAAAATTCCCAACCCTTCTCCCCTCTATGGGGAGAAATTTATACTATGTCAGTCCTTGAGGCTAATCCTCAGAACAGGACATCAAAATTTTTACAGTCGTAATCAAATACTAACAACTTAGAGTGTGGTCATACTGCCATAGTTTACATATATTAAAATAGACATTAATATATATGGAGCCAATGTGCGTGCTCAATATGGATGGCAGCATGTCGCTTCTGTTTCTGAGCTTGCAGGTCATGAAAACGATGTTAAGGATGCTTCTGATGACTCATTGCTGATTGGGCTCGACCACTCGTCTGTCTGTCGAATCAGCAATGTGTCCTTCCCTGGGTGTGTGTAATTTCGTACTCAAAGGCATCTTTCTACATGGTTTTCAGACTGGCAAAGGAGTTTATATCCTTTCCATGCTTTTCCTTTTCTACAACCCCTCTCTGTCCAGGTAATACTGTTGTATGAGGGGACTTGGAGAAGGGAAGCTTTGTACTCCCCACCTCCCATGGCGCGGGTTCTCCTACAGGTCATATAGTGGGGGGTGTCTTCCACCTCCTCACCACCTCAGAAAAAGTTGGGAATTGGAGTTCACAAACGAGGTGATGAATAGTTTGGACACCCGCCACCTCAGCACGAGCATTCGCTCCTACTGGTTGCCACTGAACATGGTCACCATGTACCAAGACTTTGGAAGCCATGATTTCTTCCAAGGTTTCTATGGAGACACACCCGGGACAAAAAAAAACCTAGGCACCGCACAACTAGAGGTACAACTATACAAAAATATTCAAAGTGCTTCACATATAGGCCCCGATGGTTGGCGCTTTCCTGGTGTGAAAGACCAGGGCGACATATGAGCGTGGATTCAAGCTCACCAACCATCAACACCCCGAGACTGACAAGCTTCTCAAAGCATATCTCCATTTCAACTCTTTCATAATTCTCAGAAGCTATTAGTAGAATAAGACTTCAAGCATTGTCTCTAATTACTGATTAATCTTATTCATCTTAATTGGCCTGGGAAGGTGGTTTTTATATAGGGTGATGAAGATGAAGATGTATACAAATATGATTGGTCAGCATAATGGCAGCACGAGTGGACACATGGGTAGGTATCTCTATTTTATGCTAAGAATCTAGTCATGTCGCCTCCTTTGATGTTGCAATGTTGTCCACATGGATCACGGTGTTTAGACGTGACATTATTTTCCTTTTCACTTACGCTAACGGTGGTGTTCAGAATGGTTTCGGCTAGCCGCATCCCTTTGCTTCGTGTAGAGGCCAGTTTTGTCACTTCAAAGATCTGAACTTCATTATCTCATGTTGTTTTCTACGCAAGCCACGTGCCGGATCTTTGGAGTTAGGAAGGTTGGTGAATCGGTGATGCTTTGGACATGATATTCACCTAAGGCGTGTCACAAATGGCATCGAGGGATATGATTATTGGTCAGCTCATACATGAGGACATCCTTTATGTACCAGACCTGACCAGGACACCACCTTTACCAGGTTGAACGACTCCAGAGTCACCAGGGAACAATTTTGAAGGGCAGGTCTCATTTTACCTTGAAGGGCTATGAGAAATTGAACCCTTCAATGTTGACATTTAAAAATAAATAATTCTTTTCATTTGAAAATTTAAGTGTAAAAAAAAAATCATTATTTATTAAAAACATTATATAGAAAAAAAATGACAATAAGAAGAAATCCTAAGTGATTCAACATTTACATGGAATTAGTGAGGTAAACCAAGTACATATGATTTATCACTTCCAGATTCTTTTTATGGGGATTACTCAAGAGTTAATATAGAGGAGGAGAGACTAAAATAAAGGTTGAGAATGAAGAACATGTAATGGTGATGGAAGATGAGATTGGGAAAAAGCCCATTTAGAAAGAGATTGATGCACTTGTTTTGTTAATGTGAACATAGCCATAACCATTAGGAGTATTGGTTTTTTGTATTTCATGTTCTTTGGCCTATTTATTTTTTGAAGGGAAATTTTTGTTTCCTATCACGCTACAGTGACTAGAGTAGTTGAGAACTACTCGCAACCTTTTGAGGCCTGGAAATTCGCAGGCAACAACAGCAAGGGATTCTCCCCAGTCAACATTCCCAACTAGCCCGTGACTATTTGGTGTAGGGAATCCGTCTGGTTTGCAGTTCGGCTACCGTAGGTCAAGTAACAAAAACAAAGGTTTTACCGGTTGCGGCCCGGTCCACCGTGTATATTTTTGTATTTTCTGACTTAAGTATGAAATGCACGTGCCTAATTAACAATGCAGGGTGATAAAGACGCAAAGAGTAGTCACAATGTGATGCGCAGGTTCTTACCTCTCGTCTTAGAACTCACAAGCATCTAAATCATATATGCACGAAAATAAATACTAACTAAACTATCTCTAAAGAGCGGGTTATTAATTCATGAGTAATGCATCATTGTCCATGTGTTATGGCAAATCATAGATAGTTGTTCTTACAACCAAACATATAAACATGAGTAAAAGTATACATGATAAGATAGCTCATCAACAGTTAAAACTCCCATTACTCATAGTGGAAAAAACATCATAAATGTATTGCAGAACATTCAGACAAGAACATAGGTTCAGGAAGTTAGAACGCTCTTACATCTAATGAGACACAATTGAAAACGAAATAGTTCACATTCAACATTGCTCATCTAATCACATTGATACATTCCACATAGCACTTTCTCCAACAGGCAAAATTTGCAGTCTCTGGTTCGTAAAACGAAATAGTTCCTCTTACAAGCAATAGTTTACAAGTTTTGAGAGGGAAAAATCCCCCCGTAAGTTCTAACTTTTAGATATTTAAACTACAACAGCAGATCGTTTGGGCTGCCCCCCCAAACGTGTGACCTTTCGGTCCCTCCTGGCATTTCATATCCTCATTTTATTTTTTTTCTGTATGCATTCATGATCTAACCATTAACGGACAAATATTTCGGGTCTGTGCCTTTTTCGCTATTCATTTTGTCTTTTCCTTCGCTTTTCCTCCTTGCGACCCTACCGGTTTCAGTTTGATCTTTGTCAAAACTGTCAAGCTATGCTTTCGCGCCGTGGTCACCTCCACAGTCCCTTGAGTCCACCTGTGATTAATCAATGTGCATCATTCGTTGGGATTGCATTTTAAAACAAAAAGTTAAAATCTATCAATCAAACGGCTACTCAACAAGAGAGATCATGCGTTGCATTACTGCTAACACGGCGGGGTAGACTTATTGACATCCGCATAGGCGGGCTTTAACAGGCGATGGGCGCTGTGAAACACTTAAGCACGTCAGAGTCAGAAGAGTTAAAACTTAAGTTACGGGCGGGAAAAATTCAAATCGGAAGTCGGAAAGACAACGACATCGGAAGCCAAGTGCTTCGCATAGCCTCAATGGCGGAAAAGGAAGAGACTACGGATATGTGACCTGCATCGGCGGTGGAGCTCTTTTCACTTCGGGTGGCTAGTTGATTTGGGAGCCGCAACAGCGGAAGCAAAAGGTTATAAACATGCGACTAGAAGGCCGACATGCATCGGCGGGTGGGGCGCTTACACATCGGGTGCTTTGCCGATTTGGGAGCCGCAACGGCGAAAGAAAAACAAACAAGAGCCTCCGATCGAACTGATAAATATAAGTGCTACGTGATAAAATTAAATTAAAATTCGGCAACGAGTGAAACTATTTCACCTTCAAAACAACGTTTTTCAAAGAACACTTGAACCGACTCATCTCTAACTAACAAGAACCAAACTTCAACATCTGCGACCCGCAACGATTTCCAACACAAACAATTTATGAAACAGGATGAGAGTTCCTCTCCGAAAATCATCCAAAATTAAAGCACGACCAAAAGGTTCAAGGATCCAACGATTAAAAACAACGCTATATCATGAGGGGGGGACCAAAAATTTAAGAAATTTGGGGAAAAACAGTTGCAGCTGCAACACAACCTTATCTGAATGCATAATATGAAATTAGGGGTGAAAGTAGACTCATGGGGTACTAAAGCTTATATCTGTCTAAAATTATTTTGAGAAGAGCTCCACTATTAGAACTGCTATGTTACAAGGCCAAAAGAGATCATGCATCAAATCCCTAACATTAATAACAAACTAAAAAGATGATCTTTGTCCAGTGCCAACATATCCACCTAAAAGTAGTGTACTTCTAACATTGTAAATCCCTGGGAGACTTAAAATTGTTGATCCTTGGTGTGACCACTTGATCATTGCCATTACCAATGGTTTAAATAAAAAACATAAAAGTAAAAAAATTAGAAGAATAACTTTTCCATGACATTTTACCTTACCTGTTTTGAAATGAACTTTTCTACATGCTATTAAAAGAATTGTATTATTATCTTTCCAGCTAAATAAGTTTTTTAGGAACCAAATTTCCATTAATGGCAAAAAAAAGTTACAACCATCATAAAGATAATTGATATGTTTGTCCATATGGACACAGTTCATGAGTAACTAGCCATTCAATTTCAAACTCCACCTAATCCATAAGCATCGTCTTCATCATAATAAACCTAAGTATTAGAAGACTTGAAAATTTATCTTTGAAACTTTAGTCTTGAGTCTACTAACATATAGATGTCAAATGAAAGGGATTGATAGGGATTCTCATTTCTCTTTTCAAAACTCGGTGCATATAATTATTATTCAAACACATTGAAAAAAGTATCCTTCAAACTTCAATGTGGATCTTACTAGTATTTGGATCTCACACGAGAAGAAGTTTGAGAGGGATTCCACACTTATCTTTTCAAATTTTCATCTTATATTTATGAGAAAAGGTAGGACAAAAAACAAAGACTGTTATATACTATAATCTCTTTTTGAACCTTATAGATTCAAAAATCTTATTTTAACAAAAAACATATTTACAATCTCTTCTCTTAAATTCTGGGTTGATAGGTTTGAGGAGTGGTATCCAAGGTAATTGTAGACTCCATTTGATATGTCGACATTATGAACCTTTATCAAGGTTCATCATCAAGACAATGAGTCAAATATTTTTCCAACAAATATCAAGTATTTTAAAAAAATTTGTGTTCTATTATGGTTTATGGCTTTCCGATGCCCACAACACTAAATCTAAATTAGAAATAAAAAGAAAATCATTGCCACCACCTAAATGTTTTAGGAGAAACAACTATTTATTCAACCTCCTAGAGCCCACAAGAGATGGCTATAATGCACACTTGATTATTGTGTGGAAACATATAATTCACATCTCTATGGCCCTCACACGATGTACATTGGCAACCGTTGGGGCATCTTCTGCCATTCATGTCATGGAGCAAGATCTCATACAAATATAGAGACATGCGCAAATACATCATTATTATTATTTTAGCTAATGAAATTCCATACATATATAAAGCGGTCTCTACTCTCCAGGTCCATGGAGAATATAATTTATTGAACTTAGATAAGGGACAACTCTGTCGGGCCGGTGAAAAAGTCGATCGTTAGGTCGTTGATAAAATAAGCCATTGGAATTTGGAAGGACCTTTGAATGGAGGATTGATTCCACTCGATGGAATCTCTTTTGGTCAAGTTTTGTTGTGCCTACCTAAAAGAAAAACCCCAAAATGTAACCCTAATGCTTTCAGGTAGCAACTTTTTTTATCAACCTGTTGAGGCCTGGAAAATCACGGGAAACAATAGCAAGGGATTCTCCCCAGTTAATGTTCCCAACTAGCCCGTGACTATTTTGTGTAGGGAATCCGTCCGATTTGTGGTCCGGCTACCGTAGGTCAAGAAACAAAAATAAAAGGTTTTACCGGTTGCGTCCCGGTCCACCGTGTATATTTTTGTGTTTATAGTTTTAGGTATGATATGCAGGTGCCTATCTAAAATGCAGATTGATATAGAAAATGAGGAGCTATCACAATGTGATGCGCAGGTTCTTACCTCTCGTCTTAAACTCTCTTGCATCTAAATCACACACATCAAGAAATTAAAACTAACTACCTAACCTATCCCTATGGAGCAAGATATTAAATTATGAGTAATGTAATACTGTTCACATGTTAAGATAAATCACATATAGCTATTCTTAGAATTGAAACACATAAACCTAAATAAAGATATACACAACAAGATAGCTCATCAACCATTAAACCTCCATTACTCATAGTGGAAATTATCATAGAATAAACCAGAGAACATTCAAATAAGAACATAGGTTCAGAAAGTTAAAACGCTCTCACAGTTAATGAAACACAGTTGAAAACGAAATAGTTCCCCTTTAACATTGTTCATTTTATCACATTCAAATATTCCACACAACACCTTCTCCGACAGGCAAAATTTGTAATTTATTATTGTAAAACGAAGTAGTTCCTCTTACAACAAGTGGTTCACAAGTTTCTCCAGGGAAAAATCCCTTATTCTCTCTAACTCTCCTATACTTATACTACAAGCCAACTCTTGGGATGCCCCTCGGTGACTTTTGAGCTCCTCCACCATTTAATCTCACAATTTTGTCCTTTTGTGAGTGTTCATGATTCATGAAAACGTTACATTTCAGATTTATGATTGAAGAGCATTTTTATGAAAAAGGGACCAGCTTGGTAACTGTCGAATGTTTCCAAGCCTGGCCCTCTGCCTCTATTTATTTTGCTCATTAATCCATTGGTCTCTTGCTAGATCTATTTCTGCTTCTTCAGTTTTATTTTCTTCAGCTGGATCCCTTCTGCTTTGTCCTTTAGATACATCTTCTCTGCAACAGCTATCATCAAACTGGATCTTAACATTCTTCTAAATCCGTATGCAGTTAAACGAGAAATACAACGTTAAGGTGAACTGCATTTGAAACATCTAACTTCGATAAATGTAAACTATACTATCAATAAGAATCATCATCAAATATGAGACCCTGCTCTATTTTCTCATCCCAAAACCCCAACTCAATCAAAACAGAGAACTCCCGTCGCCCATGAAAAATGTTAAGAGCTCACAAAACAGCGCGGAAAATCCCAATGAAGGGAAAACTATAAGTCGGAAAGTTAGCTCCCTAAGCTGCCGCAACGGTGGAACTTTATAGGCTAAGGATCCTGGGTCAACATAAAAAGTCGGTGAAATAAAACATTGAAAACTGTTGCATTGGAGATCAGAACAACTTTAGCATTGGATGGTCAGCTTGCTAAAGAGAAACAACGGTGGAAACCATACAAACAACGGTTTCCGCTTTCAAATGAAAAAATGCAACGATCGAAAGTTTCCATGACTAAATGTCGGCGATGATGAGCTCAACGCAACCATCATGTCGGCGACACAAGAGACTAACCTTTCGATCAAATATTGAAAACACTTCGATAGAGAAAACAAATCATTGAAAAGAAAAGGTTTAAGCAGTAAAGCGATGGAAACACCAAGACTAAGAATTATCCGTCGGCAAGATAGATCAATACGTAGCCGCAACTGCGGAAGGTGGATGGACAATGGATTCCGCAGCAACAGAAAACATCGGCAAAAGTCAAGACAAACCATCGGTGAACGGAACAGCAACGTCGGGCGATTAGTTCATTAAGGAGCCACAACAACAGGTAACAATCAAACTACGACTTCTCCGAAAAACCAAAAAAAATGTTAAAAATTGAAAGACTTCGGCGGTACAGTGATAGAAGTAGTTTGTTTCTTCTCCGACACCGCAGCTGCAAAGAGAACTAAAACTTTGATTCGAACAGAAATGGACTGTCAATAGCACTGAAAGAAATCATTCAGATCAAAGGACAACACTTTCAGATCGAACTTTAAACTCCACGACCCAAAGCATTTGCAGACACAACAATTTTTCGAAAAGCATGAAAACGGTTGATCTCAAGACAATCCAAATTGTAGCAAATGAAAAACAAAACAGAGCTCATGAATCCACACACTCCCAGGAAAGATAAAATAAAAAGGAGGGTCCAAAATTTCAAAAAAATTGGGAAATAGTTGTAGCTACAACAATTGGCGACTAGCTGGTTAACCTATATCTCTGGACAATTTCTTCCTTAAGTAACAGACTGTTTGACAATAAAACCAACATGTTGAATTCTTCTAGATGTATGGATTTCTCAAATGGAAAATGTATGTACTTTTAATCATTGATGCTAGTCCAATTTAGGAAAATGGAAACCAAGATTTAAAAGTCAAGATAACTCTTTTGAGGACGGGAATATGAGTTTCAGTTTTTACCTCTGTCTCCGGGTAGCTCCCAACTTGGACACCACAGGATTGTAACATATGTAAACAAAAATATTCGTTTGTTCCTCATTCCCATGCCATTTTGCACTTTTGTTATTTTGGACCTTTTTGTCCCTTTTTGAGTCCTCCTGCATGTCTTTCTTTCTGAATTTTTATTCAGGCTCCTCTATCCATAGTGTCCTTCTTTGTGAGAGATGTATTTGATTTTCAGCTCACAAACAGAGAATAACTTTGGCAATTTTGTACTCATATGGTTCAGTGCTTTGTTTTGATACATATTGCTTTCTTAAGAGTTTTTTTTACTCTTATTTGCCTTTTGGCTTTCAATTCTTGGAATAGGATCATTTATATATAATATACTGTTTACCCTGCTTCCTTTCCATGCGTCTTTTGCTGTCACCCCCTAAGACATTTTTAAATGTGAGATGGATAAAGCCTCGAAATAGTATTTCGGACCTTTTGATCTTGAGTTATTTTACAAGGATTAAGTAGGACTTCAATGTGTTCATAGCCATTTAGGAAAACCACTAAACTAGAAGAATTCTTTTAGATAAACCAATAATACACAGTCTTATAATCAAGGATTTTAGTTAATCCAAAATTTTGATGCTCTCCATGCAACCAAAAGTTTGCCTCTTTATTTGAAGTCAACCAACAGCTAACTAAAACCAACAAAAATAAAATAAATCAAACATAAACCAACAAAGCAAATTATTTATGTACAGAGCAAAAGAACAAAACAAAAAACTCAGG
Source organism: Pseudotsuga menziesii (assembly GCA_001517045.1). Classification (NCBI taxonomy): domain Eukaryota; kingdom Viridiplantae; phylum Streptophyta; class Pinopsida; order Pinales; family Pinaceae; genus Pseudotsuga; species Pseudotsuga menziesii. Next base: position 15,198 of record LPNX011071068.1, read on the forward strand.
AAAAATAAGGTTTGAGAACTAAACCATTTACTGGTAAGTTCTCTTCCCACCCCTGTAAATCTTGCAATTTATAGGTTGAGGGGCCAAGTTTTGTCGCAATCTGGAAAGAGCCTACCCATAACTGTTGAAATTTCATGTGTTTTCCTTTCTCATCATGGGGGTGGTCCCATTTGAGAACCAAATCTCCCACCTCGAATTCTTTTGTTCCAGCTTTGTGTTTATCAAAACATCTCTTCACTACCTCCTGTTGTTGTTTAAAACGTTCTCTGGCCCTAGATCTAGATTCCTCTGCCTTCAAAAGATTGTGTATCCTTATCTGCAAGACTTCTTTATCTGATCCTCTGAATTCCTGAGCTATTATGGAAGAGGGTAACATGATATTGGGGGGTAGAATGGCCTCTTTTCCATAAACAAGGGTATACGGGGACACACCTAACGAAGTCTTGGGGGTGACCCTATCAGCCCAAAGAGCATTTGATAATGCTAAGTTCCAACTCCTCTGATTTTCTATCACCGTCTTTTTTAAAATCCTAATCAGATTCTTGTTCGTAGATTCAGCCAAACCATTTCCCTGTGGATATTAATTTGCAGAGTAATGCAACTTAATTCCTTTCTCATGAGCAAATGTAGTTAATCGAATCAAGGAAAAGTAAGTAGCATTATCGAAAACTAAATCAATTGGAACTCCAAATCTGGTCATAATATGATCTTGCAAGAAGTCCATGACTGCATCTTCATTTACTTTACTCAACGAAATGGCGTCGACCCAACGAGTGAATTAGTTATGCCGTCAGAATATATTTGTGTTGCAAGGAAGAATTTGGCTTTATCTCTCCGATTATGTCCATCCCCCACTGCTCAAAAGGTTATGTTATCATTACAGTCTTTAATGGTCCTACTGCTTTAACTTGTCTTCCACCACACCTTTGGCAGATGTCGCACTTTTTGACATGGGCATGTGCATCTTTGAACAGTGTGGGCCAATAGTATCTAGCTCTGAGAATTTTATGTGCTGTTGTATCTCCGGAGAAATGTCCTCCAGCAGGCCCATCATGTAAGTCTATCATTACCTTCTTCGCATCATCTTTCTCTAAGCATCTAAGAAGAACTCCATCATAATTCTTTCTAAATAATATTCCTTCAACAATATGATATGAGGCTGATTTAAGATGCAATGCTCTTCTTTGCTTAGAATTCCAATGTTCCGGTAACAATCCCGCCTGAAGGTAATGCACAAGATCTCGATACTAGGAGTCTGGAGCTGTGAAAAGAGGACATACATACATCAAACGTAACTCAGCTTCGTCTTCCCATTCATGTTCTTCATTGTCTTTACTTTCAGTCATCAGTTTGCACAATCCTTTCCCTTTAACTATGGAGTTTGGATTGAATTCAAGGTCATACTCCTGTAGAGTTGTTACCCAGTTGCCTCTTCTTTCTCCTAACTCTTTTTGTACAAAAAGAAACCTCACAGCTGGGTGTGGAACTATGACCTTTGTCCGGTTCTTAAGTATATATGGTCTGAATTGTTTTACCACTTTGAACACTGCATAAGCTTGTTTATCCACAGCTGGGTAATCCAACTCGGCCCCTTGCAGACCAGTGCTCATAAATGATATGGGGAACTCATCTCCCCCATCTTCCTTCTGGGTAAGCACAGCTGCTAGTGAATCATCAGATGCGAAAGTGTACAAAATAAAATCTTTCTCAAAATATGGAATTTTGAGGGAGGGTGTGTGCGCAATAGCTGTCTTTATTTTACTAAATGCATTCTTTTCTACATCAGTCCACTTGAATTGTACACTTTGCTTTACCATTTGCTGCAAAGGTTTAACAATTTGAGCAAAATCTGGCACAAACCTTCGCACGAAATTTATTGTCCCCATAAATGAATGCATGCCCTTTTTATTATGGGGTAAAGGAATATGTTCGATAGCTTTGATTCTCTCTGGGTCTATGGAGATCCCTTTTCTTAGACACCACATGGCCCAACAACTTACCTTCTGTAACAGCAAATACGCATTTCTTGGGGTTTAGTGAGATACCATATTTTCGGCAACGTTCAAAAATTTGCTTTAGATGAAATGTGTTTTCCTCTCTTTTCTTTGAGAATATCGTGATGTCATCGAGGTATACTATGGCACTGCGACCAATCAAACCGTGGAAAGCTATGTCCATAGCCCTCTAGAAAGTAGCTCCAACATTTATGAGTCCAAAGGGCATCCTTCTATAAGCAAAAGTTCCCCATCTAGTTCTGAACGTCGTTTTAAGTCTGTCTTCTTCAGCTACTAATACTTGATTGTAGCCTGAGAATCCATCTAATAAAGAGAATAGTTCAGAACCTGAAACCATTTGCAATATCTGTTCCATGGGTGGGACAGGATAATTTTCTTTATCTGAGGTGCAATTTAAGTTTCTGAAATCCACACATAGCCTAATTTCTCTGTATTTCTTCCTTACCGGTACCAGATTTGAAACCCATTCCGAGTGTCTAACCTTGAAGATAATTCTAGCATCCAACAGCTTCTTTACTTCATTCTGAATCAAAGGTTCTAATTTTGGATGCATTTTCCTTAAAGGTTTCTAATAAGGTTTGATTCCAGATCTGATGGGGATAACATGCTGAATAATATTGGTGTCATATGTCTTCAAATCTTCATATGTCCAGGAAAAAACATCTTTGTATTGTTTGAACAGACTTATGAATTTATTCCTTTCACCTGGAGAGCAACACTTTCCCAAATTCACATATTTAGGCTCAATTTCAATCCCCAGATTAATCAACTTGAACTGTAGAGACGAGCTATGAGTCTTCACATTCACTGGTCTTCTAAATTTCTCGTTTAAATCAAACATTCACTCCAAAGTTCTGACTCCTTTAGGAATAAAATTATCGAATTTTAGCTTGGCTTGATCTTCTTCATCGTCAATAATCACCCCTTTGAAGGTCTCATCATTTGTCAGGCATTCTAGAATATGTTGATCATCATCGAACACTCATAGATTAGTGATCACATCAGGCACCGAAGGCCTGAAAAGTAATTCAATAGAGCACCGATTATTAGAGGGCACAAGCCTCGCAGCTAAGGTGGCCAACAAGTCAGCTGCTGCATTCTTAACTCTTGGAATCGATACAATGTTAAATGCACTAAAACATTTAAGTAAATCTCATGTCTCACTTTGATAAGCTTTTAAATGAGGAGAAATGCAATGTATTTGATTTCGAATTTGTTTTAGAATTATTTCAGAATCTCCAAGCACTTTCATATTTTTGCCTTTAATTCAATTGCTTTTCTTAGTCCCTGAACTAATGCTTCATATTCAGCTATGTTATTGGTACATTCAAACTCTAACCTACATGAAATAAAATGTTTGTTTTTCCTAGGGTCAATCAGGACACAGCCGGCTCCTGACCCCTCTAAAGTTTTAGAACCATCAAAGAAAAGCATCCAAAAATCGCTAACCGCTACTGTGCGAGAATTAACATCTACATCTACAGCTACTTCTACTATTTTACAATCAATTTCATCAGCTTGTGAAAACCAAAGGAGATCAGGCTAAGCATCTGATGTATTGTTGGCTTCTTCTGCTTGATAGTTTCCTAGTTCTAGCTCAATAAAGTAATTTCCCAAAACAAAATCCACTGGTTCATTTTTACCTTCGAACTGAGTAACATTGTGTTTCATGTGGGGCTCCCTCAAAACTTTAATTTGATTTGGGATTCCTTTATATGGTAGCCATAGATGTGACCAATCCGAGGCAAAATATCCGTTCAGCTTTGCCGACCAATCTCTGCTCAAAACAAGTCCATAAGATTCCGGTATGTCAACCACCACAATATCAATGAATTATTAGAGGAATTTTGGGGTCTAAAATGGGCCTCCCAAGGAAAATAATAAAATAATAGTTAAAATAATAAAATAATATTGATTAATTTTGGAGGAAGAAAGAAAAAAACTACTTTTTGTGTTCGTATTTTCGACATATCTCCCTGTGTTTTTAATCAAATTTCGATCGGGAGAGCTCATTGGATGCAGAATTTGATTCCGAATCTAACACGTACCCACATTGCATACTTTTGACGGACCCCGCTACCCCAAAAACAAGAAATACCTGGAAAAAAAACGTGATGATGATGTCATCATCACATTTTTTCAGGTATTTCTTATTTTTGGGGTAGCGGGATCTATCAAAAGTATGCAGTGTGGGTACTCATTGGATGCGGAATCAAATTCCACATCCAACGAGTTCCCCCGATCAAAATTTGAGTAAAAACACAATGAGATATGTCGAAAATACGAACAAAAAAAGTAGTTTTTTTTAATGACAAATATGTCAATTCAACCATTATGGTTGACTTATTTTATTGAAATTCTATTGGTTCTTGAATTCCAACTCACAAAAACTTATTTTGGCACGTTTTCTTATAAGGCCCATTTTAGACCCCAAATTTCCTCTAATGTGACATACCTTATCATTTGAAGATAAGCGAACGAGAACATCCTCCATTTCCCCAATTACCTTCACATTTGTTCTGTCCAACTGAATGACCCTCCAGGTAGATGGTTTAGGTTGTCCATTTATCTTTTTGCAGATCGACAGTGGCATGACATTGATAGATGCCCCCGAGTCTACTAGGAAGTTATGCACGTTGTGGTTGAAAATTTCAAAAGTAAGGAGAAAAGGTGGAGTCTTGCATTTAGGCTTACCTCCCATACTTGCTTGACCAATTTATTCTTCTTGGGGCTGATTGTTAGTGGGAAGTCTCTCCTCTGATATTTCAAGTGCTTTCAATAGCTTTTCTTTCTGTTGTGGCACATTGCACATTTCAAATAATGAGATGTTAGCCCTTACCCTTTTGATATCCTCCACAATGTCATAATCCATCTTATGTCTTGTGAGATTCGGTTTAACATTATTTATATTTTCTTCATTAGGCTCAGTAGGCATGTTGATATGTCTAGGATTTTGACTGGTGATGGTAAATTCTGGAATTTTATTAGCTGAGGAGTTGTTTTGAAATTTCTTAACATTCTTTTGAAGTCTCTTGATCTTTGGGAGCATAAGACTGTTTTCCTTAATCAACCCCTAGCTTCTCGTCGTTACATTTGTTTCCAAGATGTCCTCATGTCTCAAATCCTTTTCTTCCTCATCATCAAACAATGATACACAGCCCCATAAAACCATGGCCTCATCCTCTTGTTTTTCTGTTGATTTATTGTTGTCATTCCCTTCTTCATCGTTGTCTTCAGTTAATTTGGAATCCAATAGTTGATTCATAACCAACGTCATTGAATTTATCCATTGAGGACAATTCTTTTCAGAATGGGGTTGTTGGTGGAAAGTGCAAAAGTTATCCATTCCTACCTCTATTAAGTTCATAGATGCAGGGCTATGCGGAGGGGGCTGGGATTGATTGTTATCTTCCCTTTTCTTGTAATAAGGTTTATAGAACTTTTGGGCTTCCTTCTCCTTCTCCAATTCTATGATTCGGTTAGAGAGCTTCTGCATCATCTTTGCCATTCCTTCAAAATCTGGTGATTGCTCCTCTTTAGGCTTAGTAAATAACAAAGCTTTCCTCCCAACATTTTTTTCTCCTGACCATTCAGGATAATCTTCAATGCTTTCTTTTTCAGCCTCTACTCCCTTCGCTTCTTCATAAGTCTCTACTAGCGTAGGTTTGGCCTTCATTTTGGAAAACATGGCCAACTCAAGTCCTAGAGCTGAGGTATAATACTCAATCAGAAATTTATCTGAGGGTTTGTCAACTTTAGAAAAATTTCTAAGATAGGATGTGAATATTTGGGTAAAACTATGCACCTTCTCTTTTCTTTAAGGCACACAATCCTTTCATGAGAGTCGCATGAGTTTTTTGGGTTGCATACTTCTAAAAATCCTTTCAAAGGTATCCCAATCTGGGATAGAGTTTGCAGGCAAACCAAAGTACCACGATGTTGCTACTCCTTTAAGGGTGTGTGGAAAAAGTCTACAAAATACATCCACATGTTCCCTAGCCCTTAATCCTTCTATTTCCAAATAGAAATGTTGCAAATGGTCATCTACTAACATCTTCTCATTGGGATCAAACTTGGGAAGCATATTTTCAAAAGCTTGAGGTAAGTCATGCAACGGAGGTGTTAGGTTCAGGGGTGATCTAGCTTTCCAAGCCGGTGGTGGATTTGGTGGGTTAGGTGGCTGGTTTGCATTTACACCTTCCATGAGTCTGGGTGGAGAGTGAGGAGGTAAAGGAACAGGAGTCCACACAGGAGAACAGTAAGGTGTGTTTGGGCCTACTTGATTCAAAGGCTGAACAACCTCCTGTAATGCTACTTCTACTAACTCTTCTGAATCTCCAACCAACACTGAATCTTCCAAGATGGGACATTCTTTCTTCTTGTACTCTCTTCGGGGTAAATCGGGGATAATGGGTAATCCTCCAATACTCTTTGCATAAGCCCATGTTTGTCTTCTCACATCATTTACCACTTGGTTATCCACAGCAAACAAATGTTCTCTATTCTCTTCAGTATTTGGATCAGGAAATAAACTGCTTTCAAAACTATCACTGGTGGAGTTATTTTGAGGAAATGGATTTCCCTGGCCATCCATGCACTGGCAGCCCTCCTTCTAGAGCCAGAAACTGTTGAGGCCTGGAAAATCGTAGGCAACAACAGCAAGGGATTATCCCTAGTCAACGTTCCCAACTAGCCCGTGACTATTTTGTGTAGGGAATCCGTCCAGTTTGTGGTCCGACTACCGTAGGTCAAGCAACAAAAATAAAAGGTTTTACTGGTTGCGGCCCAGTCCACCGTGTATATTTTTGTGTTTTTAGTTTTAGGTATGATATGCAGGTGCCTATCTAATATGCATATTGATGTAGAAAACGAGGATCGGTCACAATGTAATGCGTAGGTTCTTACCTCTCGTCTTAAACTCTCTCGCATCTAAATCACACACAGCAAGAAATTAAAACTAACTACCTTACCTATCCCTAGGGAGCAAGATATTAAATTATGAGTAATGTAATACTATTCACATGTTAAGATAAATCACAGATAGTTGTTCTTATAATCCAAACACATAAACCTGAATAAAGATATACACGATAAGATAGCTCATCAACCATTAAAACCTCCATTACTCATAGTGGAAATTATCACAGAATAAACCAGAGAACATTCAAATAAGAACATAGGTTCATAAAGTTAGAAATCTCTCATAGTTAATGAAACACAGTTGAAAACGAAATATTTCCCCTTCAACATTGTTCATTTTATCACATTCGAATATTCCACACAGCACCTTCTTCGACAGGAAAAATTTGTTATTTATTATTGTAAAACGAAGTATTTCCTCTTACAACAAGTGGTTCACAAGTTTCTCCAGGGAAAAATCCCCTATTCTCTCTAACTCTATTATACTTATACTACAAGCCAACTCTTGGGATGCCCCTCGGTAACCTTTGAGCTCCTCCACCGTTTAATCTCACAATTTTGTCCTTTTGTGAGTGTTCATGATTCATGAAAACGTTACATTTCAGATTTATGATTGAAGAGCATTTTTTATGAAAAAGGGACCAGCTTGGTAACTGCCAAACATTTCCAAGCCTGGGCCTCTGCCTCTATTTATTTTGCTCATTAATCCGTTGGTCTCTTGCTAGATCTATTTCTGCTTCTTCAGTTGGCTCCCTTCTGCTTTGTCCTTTAGATACGTCTTCTCTGCAACAATGATCATCAAACTGGATCTGAACATTCTTCTAAATTCGTATGCAGTTAAACAAGAAATACAACGTTAAGGCGGACTGCATTTGAAAAATATAACTTCGATAAATGTAAACTATACTATCAATAAGAATCATCATCAAATGTGAGACCATGCTCTGTGTTCTCATCACAAAACCCCAACTCGATAAAAATAGAGAACTCCCGTCGCCCATGAAAAATGTTAAGAGCTCACAAAACAGCGGGGAAAATCCCAATGACAGGAAAACTATAAGTCAGAAAGTTAGCTCCCTAAGCTGCCACAATGGAGGAACTTTATAGGCTAAGGATCCCGGGTCAACATAAAAATTCGGTGAAATAAAACATTGAAAATCGTCGCATCGAAGATCAGAACAACTATAGCATCGAATGGTCAGCTTGCTAAAGAGCCGCAATGGTGGAAATTATACAAACAACGGCTTCTGATTTCAAATGAAAAAATGCAGCGATCAAAATTTTCCATGACTAAATGCCGGCGATGATGAGCTCAACGCAACTGTTGTGTCGGTGACACAAGAGACTAACCTTCCGATCAAATATTGAAAACGCTCTGATAGAGAAAACAAATCATCGAAAAGCAAAGGTTTAATTAGTAAAGCCATGGAAACACCAAGACTAAGAATTACCCGTCGGCAAGATAGATCAATACATAGCCGCAACTGCAGAAGGTGGATGGACAATGGATTCCACAGCAACAAAAAACATCGATGAAATTTAGGACAAACCATCGGCGAACGGAATAGCAGCGTCGGGCGATTAGTTCATTGAGGAGCCGCAACGGCGGGTAACAATCAAAATACGACTTCTCCGAAAAACCAAAAAAAATGTTAAGTCTTGAAAGACTTTGGCTATACAGTGATAGAAGTAGTTTGTTTCTTCTCTGACACCGCGGCTTCAAAGAGAACTAAAACTTTGATTCGAACAGAAATGGATTGTCGATAGCACTGAAAGAAATCATTCAGATCAAAGGACAACACTTTCAGATCGAAATTTAAACTCCATGACCCAAAGCATTTGCAGACACAACAATTTTTTGAAAAGCATGAAAACAATTGATCTCAAGACAATCCAAACTGTAGCAGATGAAAAACAAAATAGAGCTCATGAATCCACACACTCCCAAGAAAGATAAAATAAAAAGGAGGGTCCAAAATTTCAAAAAATTTGGGAAACAGTTGCAGCTGCAACACAGCCCTAAATTCAACAACTATTTTTAGAACTGAATCATGTCCTCCCTAGATTCTCAATTCAAAGTGATCAAACAAAAGCCCCAATTTTAGGTGGATTATGGATAGTCTCTGATGTGTCTGGAGACTTTCAAAGATCATTCTTTGTTTCAAGGGTGCTCAGGGTGCAGATCAGAGAGCCCATGGAAGGAAGAGGAGGAAGAATAAGAGGACTCAAGTCAAAAGGTGACGCAAGTGAGGAGGGGAGACATAATAGGGGAGATCAACACTATCAACCTGCACATCTTGATTTGGGGAGATCAATATCTATAGTCGATCTCTAAACTACCTTCATCGGGACCGCTCAACCTTGAGAAATTTAACATTCTACTAACCCTTTTTCATCTAAATGAGTGAGCAATTTCTGATCATGGAATGCTTCTCACCCGTTGATCTACCCAACATCTTGTTCCATCCATAGATCTTAGCATCCCCTACCACTTTCTACAGATCGATCGTAGATGTTAATTAGGAAGAGGGAGATGACGATGATGATGATGATGATGATGATGATGATGCTGATGAATATGATGATGATGAATATGATGATGATGATGATGATGATGAATAATGGTGGTGGTCATGACATCAACAACAACAATGATGATGATGATGAGGGCGAGGATGAGGACGATGATGACGAGGATGAGGATGATAAGGATGATAATGATGTCTAGGATGAGGATGATGAAGATGATGATCATGATTATCATGATGATGATTAGGATGAGGATGATGATGATGATGATGATGATGATGATGTCAATGAGGAATATGAAGATGATGATGATGAATAAGATGGGATGACAACATCTTTACTTTGGTATTCACTAAATTGTTCTGAGCTTCCCCAACATTATAATAGAATGGTTATGAGTGATTATTCACTCCTATAAAGAATGCACTTTATGGAAATACCAAACTGCTCAGTTTGGATCTTCCTCTTTTAAGACACCGGACTAGGTCTATAAGTCTTGATTCTTCATGTGCACAAATATAAGAACAAGAGGCTTCACAGGGCCCAAAAAGTTGTATTTTTTTTTACTACTTCCTAAGATCATATTGAATTGTTAGATTAGTCCTTGGAATGGGTGTTAGGAGGAATCCTTAATTTTTCACTCAACTAGCTTCTCCCCCTATCATGTAGACATCTTCATTCACTGAGCCCCCCCTAAAATTCGGATGATGAAGATGATGATGATGATGATGATAATGAAAATGATGATCATGAAGATGATGATCATGATAATGGAGATGTTGATGACTTGGATGACGATGATGTTGATGATGAATATGATGATGAAGATGAAGATGTTGATGATGATGAAAACGAATATGATGATGATGGTGATAACGAAGACGTTGATGATGATTATGATGATGATGATAAGGAAGATGATGATGAAGAAGAAGATCTTGATGACGATGATGATGACGATGATGATGATGATTATGCATATAATGATGATGATGTCGATGAAGACGACGAAGATGATGGTGATGATGATGACAAGGATGACAATTAGGATAATGATGATGATCATCATCATCATTGTTGTCATCATCACCATCATCTTTGCCGTCTTCATCATCATCATGAACATCGTCATCATCATCGTGTTCGTCCTTGAAGGGAAATATGTATAGGATATCGGTTAGAATAATCAACCCATAGTTACCTACATTTGACATTAATTAATCATTTTTTTCTTATTACCTAGATTCCTAGATTCCATTCTATGTTAGTTTCCTTCTACATGTCCTAGAAGTCAACACATGCTAAAACTGAGTCATGGAGCGCTTGGGAAACATCCTGGAAACCAATTTTAGCAATTTTTCTTTATTCCCAATTCCTTAAAGCACATATCTGCATTTTCTGAAAGTTTCATTGCTTTATAGTTGTTTTAAGGAAAAAGGAAAAGCTAGTCTAGGTGTAACTGCCTTGTGTTTTGCCCACATCATCCTCTCTCTTTTTCTCCAATTAAAAGCATGTATGAGTTTTATTTCCATCCCTATTTATATTTCCCACTTGACTTATCAAATTTGTGAGCATCTTCGTAGATTTGGAAACTGCTTTATGCACCTATGGGGGATTTGACTAGTTTTGGTAAGCCTGCTTTTTTACTATTTCAAATATCATCCTTATGCATTCAAACCTCTCATGTAATTATTTATTTTAGTAGCCTATTACTTCACAAGGTTGGATATTTTACACTTAATCAATATAGATTAGTGTTATGCTCCAATTTCAGTCTCCTTTGGTGTGAATTTTGCATGTTTGATTAGCAATTTTATGAGTGTTATTGTTCTATCTCTTGGGTTCAATTTCCACACGGTATATGAGCCTTTGTAGATCGATTTATCTCCTTCCAAATTATTATTGCAGGTTCGACATCACTGACTGGGAGCGCATTCTGTTGACTGGAGGGCACAGCTACTGAGCTATGGACCAATCTCAAAAGATCATCTTGACTCCATTCAATTTCTTTGAGTGGAAAGCTGATATGGAGATATTGTTGAGAGAGAAAGGTCTCTACAGGGTGACCATGGAAACTGAGGCAAATCCCAATGTAGCTGCAGAGAAAATTAAATGGCACAACAGGAGGGATGAGGCCTATGGTATTTTGTCTTTGAGCAATTCAAGAGACCTCCTCTTCCATCTTGATGGATTGACATCACCTAATGAAGTGTGGGAGAATATTGAAGAGATTTTTGGAAATACATATGAGATGAGAGGACATCAAATCAAGAATGAGTTGACCTCCTTGAGTCCCAGTAACTTCAAATCATTGCAACTCTACTTTTCCAAGTTTAAGGCCCTTGTTTTGCAGCTAAAACAGTGTGGGATCGAAAAGAAGGAA
>LPNX011071068.1:32665-51846 GCA_001517045.1 Pseudotsuga menziesii
CTTGATATCCATGATAGTGATATATTTCCTATTGTTTGATCTTTAAACCTAGCCTGATATTTGTACTGTTATACCTCCATCACTTTATCAACTCAGCTATCCATTAAACCAATTTTAAAGATTCACTAGCCATGCTCCTTATGCAGTCAAGGTGCATCTTTTAGTGATAACACCATGTTTTTTCTTTAAAGAGCCACCAGGTATTCTATTTGAGAGGAATGTATGTTGGTTGTTACCATTTCAGCAACCATTTTGAAAACAAGGCTGTAATAGACCTATATCAACACACTTCCACCTGCTGCCTACAGTGTGCAATAAACTGCAAACTGTCAAACTTTGACAACCCTCCCTACCTACAACAACAGTAAACAACAAACTGAATCAAAGGTTAACTATTAGTTGGATGGTGATATTGTTTAAGAGAGGTAAAAAAGTCTGAAAATTTAAATTATTTGCATAGCTACAAGTCTGAAACATACATTTGGTGGTTGTCCTATATTGCTAAGAATAGTGTTCAAGGTTTGGAGTGGTGTTGTTTACATTGAATGCAAAAATAAAACTCTTATACTGCTGATATAAAATTGTCATAATTAGAACTGTCATACTGTATTATTGCTGCTATATTTATATGAGTCCTCATACTTGAATGGAAGGTTATTGGTTGGTTAAATACTGCAATTGAATTGTATATGGTTACACGGCTAATGATCTCTTTTATGCTAAAGTGATTTTGGGTGACCTTGCTACTAATTACATATATCTTGAATTGAATACATTGACTTGATATCATTTACATTTGCATCTATAAGCACCAAATCAACTTAGTATGTCTTCTTCATTCATAGAAGTGATTGATTGAAAGGCACTGTTCACTAATACAATTGTGTAGAAGATATAGTTGTTTTTCCTTGTAATTAAATGGAAATAAGGTTCCCTGCAACCAAATGCATTTTCCATGGCACTAGAGTCCATGGCTAAGTTGTCGAAAAGACCAGAATAGGTGTTGTGCCATGAACATTTTGGTAAAAAAATGTGTGGTAGAGACTAGAAATGTGTTACCAGTTACCACTACCAGTCATAAAGACAGGTCCAATGGAAACATGTTTCTACAACTGGAAAAGAATTTGCATTCCATACCAATGTCCATACAACATGTTTTCTTCTCTACATCCACCTATTTTGACTTGGTTTGACTCAGTTTTTTACTAGACTTGACCAAAAATGCTGGTAAAAGTTGACATTTCCTCTATCTTTCCTTTTCTATCCTTTTACTTGAATTTTTAACATTACCACTAACTGTTCCAGTATGTTTGAGTAAGTTTCCAAACTCATCATACTTCATATGGAGAAAGTAGAATTTCATACTCCATTCAAAATTCAACAGACTTAACAGTTTAAAGGATTTCAGGATTGGCAAGATTATAGTCGTTTGATTGGATTCTATCATGTATCAAGGAATAAGATTGGAATTTAATCAAGAGCACCAATCCCTTTAAGTAACCTGATGTTGGTTCCATTGATTGTTGAATTCCTATATCATGGCCTTAGCAAAAATGTACCATTTACTCAAGCCAAAATCATTGATTAGACACGAGCTTTTTCTATGATATTTTAAGGATTGTATTAGGTAGTTTCATCAAAATTGAATGGTGTTGATCGATGCCCCTGGAGGATTGAGGTAGAGCCAAAGGCTAGATGAGGAGGCAGAGGGTGATACTAATGGTGAGGATCCCAATATAAGCGATGGTGTAACTTTTCTTGTCATTTAAATGTTCTTGCTCATTTAACCATAATCCTTTCTTTCAAAGTTCCAATATAATGTGTTATTTATAAATGAGTGGTCGCATTTCCAATGTGTTTCAGTTTTGGAAATACATACATTTTTCCTCGTATCATGTAACTTAGGTCCACAACTGTAAATGGAATTGATTTAACTTCATTGCAATTAAATTTGTGGCACTGCTGTGAACTTCCCTAGCCATTATTTGACTAGAATTCAATAAACCCTTTTTCAAAGCTAATATTAAATGTCAAACTGGAAGCAAGGAAATACTCATTGTAAAGGGCAATGTGCAGTAATAGGAAGAAGATAGAGATTACCAACAAAGGAAAAACCAAGGAATATTATAGTCAAACAAAAAATATGTTGAGAGAGAAACCAACCTTAGTGAGTTCTTCTTGTGAGTGATCAACTACAGGAGATGTAGATCCAGTAGGGGAAACATGACCATTTACAACATTATTGATAGTTGCATCTACAAAAGGATCGGGTGTGTTTCCACCATCCTTATTTTTTTCAGTTTCCATAAGCTCCACCTCCTCCTCTTCTATCAACTGAACCATAAGAGGTTAGCATACACAAATATGCCTACAAATTCATACATATTGAATGCGGTGGCGTACTAATATAAATTCCTTCATAACAACCAACCGAAATATCTAATTATGGTAAAAAACAAGCAGAAGTTGTGAAGAGGACTCTTATATTATTGTTTAGTACTCATATTTGATGCTTATGGATGGTTGATTAGATGTCTTTGATACTTAATGCTTGGTCAATGGATATCATCTTCAATTGTCTCTTGATAATAAATTATAATCGGGTAAGACCTTTCTCTATTATATTGGATGCTTGTCATTGAAAAGTTTAATAGTGTGCATGTTTCTCAAATTTGGTTTTTTTCCTCTTAACCCTTGTTATGTCGCCACAAGCAGTGATATATATGGATGGGTTATGTATATTAATCCAACCAATCGTACATTGTTTAATTTTTCGTGGTTGTAAAGTTTATTAAAGTTTTTAAAATTTATATTAAATAGAATTATTTTAATATTATTTATTTTATTGTTGATTAGGCTATGTTTCAGTGACATAGGTTTTGATATCGGCTCCTCCAGTGTTGGAGGCGTATCAGACGTCATAGGTGTCAGATGGATGTACTGCAATTCAATTAAACCCTAAGTACGGTTGTTAGTTTTTCTTTGATAATGGCAACTTTTTGGAGTTTGAAGCTCGAATGTTCTATAGCAATTGTTTTTGTTTGCTTAGAGTCATGCCTGGAAATTGACAACATAGAGAACATTTTTTGGTATTAAAACCGTATTTGACGGGTGGTTTTATTTTTGGCACATCACCATCTACCGGTTTACAAAATTGCAT
The DNA here is from genome assembly GCA_001517045.1 of Pseudotsuga menziesii. Taxonomy (NCBI): domain Eukaryota; kingdom Viridiplantae; phylum Streptophyta; class Pinopsida; order Pinales; family Pinaceae; genus Pseudotsuga; species Pseudotsuga menziesii. The sequence goes on from LPNX011071068.1 coordinate 35,826, forward strand.
CCCCTCAAATTGACGTTTAACTACTTTTCTTACCCATCATAAATTCTAGTACCTCCTTTTAGTCATAACCCCTGGAAAAACAATTATGGCCACTGGCAGGGAACATTTTGGTTTATTTTGGCAAACGAAGGAAACCTTGGATATTGTTTTATTTTCTAGACATAAAACTTTAACAAATGTAAAAATATTAAAATATTGTTGTTGAAAAAATTAAAAGCCTCATTTTCCAATGTGAGCTCCCCTCCAAATTTTCATGGTGACTGGATTATGTGCAATATTTGACTCTGTTTTGCTTCTCTTCATAAATGTTGTCTTTTTTTTTTCTTAAAAAAATGCTTTTATACTTCTTAGAGCCTGATTTTATTGAACAGAACCGGTTCATGATATCATGATATGTGCAATATTTCCCAAAGCGTGATTTTATTGAACTAAACCGGTTCCAAAACACCAAAGAGCTAGAACATGAGACAGATAAGAGTATGGGACATTAGAGAGATAATATATGTGTTATGTGAGTGAAAGCGAGAATAGAACCGGTCCCACATATCATCGATCTCATCAAGGTGGAGAACAAGCCTCAAATTCCAATTCAGCAACAACTACTACTGATACCAGCTACGAAGGTCTGTTTACAAATTAGTAGACTTTTATTTATTTAAAAGTTATTTTTTTAATGCTTCTTACTTGAATTTTTAATCAATAATTTATATTCTATATTTTTCCAAAGTTCAATATATTTAGAAATTTGAAAGTTTTTTTCCAAATCCTGTCATATAAACAAGGCTAGGGTCAAGTTGAATGGAAAGAATATTGAACGGAAAGGATATGAAGTAAGTAAAAAAAATTTGACAGGTATACATTTACATAAGACGTAAATTGAAGGGCATTTAAAAAATGTAACCATCATCAAATTTTATTTGACAGGGTACTAAAATTTGAAATTCTAGGCCTGCTTAGAGTGGTTTTGAGGCTACTGAGCAGAGCTTTGTAGAAATTGTGGAACTCCAGAGCTTGTCTTGAGTTGTACATGCATAATTGCTTTGAGTAATTAGTGAGACATCGACCCCAGCCATAGCATTCTCTGTATAAACTAACGAAATCCCGTTGCATGCATCAATTCTTGCAAATTGTAAGTGTAGGAAAGTGTTGCGATATAAGAACACAATATTCCCTCTGCGGTTTGTCGTTTCTTGTGTCCAAGATGGTAGAATATTCTACCAGGAGGAAAAGAAGCAGCAATGAGGGCTACCTTGGAGTGCTTCCTAAGAAGAAACCCAAGCCTGAACCTGAGGAGAACAAATTCATGTTCAGGTTTTTGCTTCTTAATGGTTTGAATTTAACTCTGCAATTGGAGGATGCCATTGAAAAGATGTCGGTCGCTGATTTTGTAAGGATTGTTAAGAGAAAGCTGAGAAATAAATAATAGAAAAGGGGTCAAGAAAGATCCACTGCAGTCCCCAATTCTATGTAGAAGATGCAATGGGAGAACGAATAATGATGGAAACATCATATGCAATGATTCCCACAACAAGCCCATGCTCATAGCTCTGTAGGTTCATCCTTGAACTTCCTCCCCTAAACTTTTTCTTTCGGTTTTTTTTTATAAGTAAAAAAAAAATGTATTAGTATGTGCGCTACAAAAGCATTCCATGAGCTCCTCAAAGTGCATTATGTTAGAACAAATATTTCCATATCTAAATATTATTTACTGGAAAGTTTTTTTTTAAGTAACTAGGATAATCGGTAACTGGAGCTGGGCTGGTACTCGCGTGACATTAGTGAGGCAACGGTATTGTAATATAGCATTTAAATGCAAGTTGATATTCTAGTGGAAAATGTGTGCTGGATAGATTGATTGTTGATTTCCTTCGCAGGACATGTGGAATGTGACTCTAGAACCACATCTCTTGGTGGAATTAACCCAAGAACACACTTTCCAGACAACATTAGTTGATTTAATTGTATGCCCATTTTTTTATTTCATAGAGTATTTTGATATTTTCCATGCCTAGCAACATGAACACTTGTGTATAGGTCTAGGAATGGATTATTTATTTAATTTATAAATTTAATTGCCATCCAACGCAGTGGTTTTCCGTTTATTAGGACAACTCTTTGCAAGTGGTATGGGCCAATGGACCTGGCGAAAGGCGATTGATAAGGTAAGGGTTCTTGCATTGCCTACATTCCCCTCAGGAATTAATATTTTATATGACTTGCTTGTACCTATCGTATAATATAACTTTGCTATTTTCATTTCTAGCCTCTTCAGCATGCTTCCTATCCAATGTTTGTATAGAAACATAAGAATATCATACTTAACTGTCTTTGTTGTGTTCTTGTTGTACCATTCCCTGCTTTTATCACTCTTATGTTCTCTCAGTGCATTGCCCACCTCTATTTTTTAACCACTTTCCCTCTATCGGAACTGTTTGTTTTCAACTTTTGGCTCCATTTCTTCATCGTTTCTTTAAATTACTATTCAAAATTGTGTTTTATTTTTCATTTTATACCAAAAGCTTGGAAGTTTTTGTTCCCATTTATTTTCTACCAAACCAAAATATTGCACGAGAAGCCTTTTTTGGGTGGAAATGGAAGTGCTTTTCCTGTTGTCCAAGCTTCTTCCAACCTTCTCATGGGGAAGATGAGTCTCAATTTTTAAAACCTAGTAAGAGCAATTATCCTTTATCCTCCATCTCTGAAGCTACCATTTGTAGTTATATTACAAGTGTATTATGATAGATTTCTTGGTTTTTCATGGGAAGCTTTGTTGGGGTTGAAACAGAGGTATATTTCCATTCTATAGCATTTGTCCTTTAGTAATAATTTTTATGCATTGTGGTGACATTGCCACCTCGTGGCTCTTGTTTGACAAATATCTAATGTCTAGCTTAGGATTTTCCTATTGAAGATTTTTGAAGTGGATCTAGTTATTAAGGAGCAGATTGGGTTTGGACCATTCAACCCTATCTACTCTTTAATCACTAAAGCCTCCATGAGATCCTCAATTGACCCCATCTACCTAACTTGGATTTGTTAGACACTAATCACAGCTTTTATGTCATTTTAAATCTTAATTCATATTTCATTTTATGTTTTATAAGATCTGAAAATTTCTGTCATTTACATGTATTAAACTCATCCCTAAAACATCAAATCACATGGTAGGTTTGCCCTAGTTTATGGCTCGGAATTACCTTCTGGAAATCTGCTATATAGAGCTGATTAAATCTAGTCTAAAACAGAATTAAAAGGTCCACGAGACTACACATCAATCACAAGCACTTATTGAAGATCCAAAACAGTGGAAAGGAATGTTCCTTTCCACTGTTTTTTTTTTAATTATCCAGGTTTCATCTCAATATCGACAAACGTTCGTCGCAGGTATTACAAAACCGTCGAAACCCAGGGTGGCTTTCCACGAATACCGTCTCTATAGCAACGTAGTTTCGTGGAAAAAATGCCATTCAACTTGCAGATTTTGTTGATAGAGATTGGTTTTCCACAATTTTGTGTGGAAAAAATTTCTGTTCAAATTCCAGAATGCGTCGATAGAGAGACAAATGTTCATCGAAACACTTCCACGGTTTTGTGTGGAACCAAAAATTTTCCCAGCGGCTTTTGGCCATATTTTCGTCATTATAGGGACGATAATTTTGTCGATATAGCGACAAAACTTAAAAAATGAATTACAAAAAATCAATTTCAAGGCCACCGTATAGATGACACATGGCCGCTATTTTTCGTCTCTATATCAACGACTTATAAATTTCGTCGTTATAGAGACGAAATAAGTGCCACGAAACATCGTGACCGTTATTGTCGCAATTGAGATGAAAAAACGTGGCAATAGCAACGAAAAACGTCGCAAATTTGCTCATACGTATTAGTGTTACCAAGATATAAGATATCCTTGTACCATAGCAAGTCATCTTTCCACCTAAATGTATTAGAGGCACTGGGATCCTGTTGCAGCTTTTGAATAAATGTCCACATTTTTTTCGTCATTTTTCCATTCGTCCATTGATTTGACTATCCAATATGGTTGGATTATCGAAATAGCATAAGGTAATGCTTCAACATCCTCATCTTTCCTGGAGAGTGCATCTGCGACAACATTTTTCTTCCCCTTTTTGTAGATGACTTCAAAGTCATATCCCAACATCTTTGTTACCCATTTTTGTTGCTCTTCTGAAGATAGCCTTTGTTCCAAGAAGTATTTAAGACTATCAGTTTTAACCATGAAATGTATCCCTATAAGGTAGGGGAGCCATTGCTTCAAGGCATGTAGTATTGCCAACATTTCCTTCTCATAAATGGGATTTTTTAAGTTCTTTCCCTTGATTGGTTGACTTGTGAAGGAAATAGGGTGTCCTTCTTGCATTAGTACAACTCCAATTCCATTTCCTAAAGCATCACATTCCACAATAAAGGTTTTTGTGAAGTCTGGTGTCGCAAAAATAGGAGCTTTACACATGGCCTCTTTGAGTTGTTGAAAGGATTGAGTTTCCTCTGGAGTCCAAGAAAATGCATCTTTCTTCAGTAACGATGTTAGAGGAGCTTCTATTCTTCCATAGTTCCAAACAAACTTGTTGTAGTACCCTATTAGACCTAATAATCCTCTAAGATTCTTCAAGGTTTTGGGAATTGGCCAGTCCATCATGGATTTACTTTTTTTAGGGTCTACCTTGACACATTCATGAGATACAATATGACCCAAATACTCTACCTCCTTTATCCCAAAGAAACATTTTGAGGGTTTTGCATACAGTTCTTTCTCCTTTAGTAGTTGTAGTACCCTATCAACATGTTGAACATGTTCTTCCCAAGACTTGCTGTAGATTAGTATATCATCAAAGAATACCAGCACAAATTTTCTAATAATGGTGATCTTGTTTAGCTCTCTATAATCAGGACACATATGCCATGATCCATTTGGCTTGCGTACCATTACCACTAGTGCAGAGTAAGAACTTTGGCTAGGCCTAATTATGCCAGCCTCTAACATTTTAACTACAATACGCTCAATTTCACTCTTTTGTATATAGGGATATTAGTAAGGTATGATGTTATGAGGAACAATGCCTAGAATTAAGTGGATAACATGATCAAAGTCACGAATAGGTGGAATACCTTGGAATTCTTATTAATGACCCCTTGGAGTTTTGGGGAGATAGGGAGCTTTGAGGTTTTAACATCTAATGAGCATAATTGTGCAACTATACCTTGATGTCCCTTTTCTAACAACTTTTTCATGTCATTAGAGATTATCACCTTGCTTTGTTTTCCTGTGATACCATTTAACTCATATTCTTTACCTTCCCATGAAAATTACATGAAATTTTTTTGAAAATTAAAATCCATTGTTCCCAATGATTGTAACCATTGAACACCCAAGACAACATCAACACCACCCATTGGCATAGAAATTATTGGACTATTCAATACATATTCCCCCATAGCCAGATTGATATTATGGAATTTCCCTGAGCAATTTATAGTTCCTCCATCTGCAATCATTACTTGAAATTTTGGTGTTGGATAAACAAAGCAATTAAGAACTTTGGCTAATTTATAGTGAATGAAATTATGAGTACTACCAGAATCAATCAACACTGCTACCTTCTTCTTTTTGATGTATCCTTCTATCTTGAGAGTTTGAGGAGTGATAATTCCATCCAATGCATGACAAGATATGGTGGGATTAATTTCTTCTAAAGTAGCCTATTCTATTTCTTCTGAATTCTCCTCTTATTGAGATGCTTCCTCTTCTTTTGGTTCTTCCTCTTCACAATATATGTAGAATAATTTCTTCTCATTGCACTTATGTCCCTTACTATACTTGTTGTCACAATTAAAGCATAATCCTTTTTCTCTTCTTTCATCTAGTTGTTGGGGTGTCAACTTTGTGGTGGTTTAGAAGAAGGAACATTATTTTCTCTATATGTGTTGGAGAAGGCCTTTCTTGTAGTCATTTCCATATTTTTATTTTCAACCTTCCTTTCCATCATGAAATCCTTCTCTAGTGATTATGGTTCAAAGAGACGCACTTCATGTTGAATGTTATTTTTCAAGGTTCCAATAAAGAGATCTAACAAATTATCTTCTGAAATATTCTTCACTCCGAGACTTAGCTGCTGAAATTGATTGATGTGATCTGTAACTGAACCCTTTTGCTTGAGATTTATCAACTAACTTAAGAAGTTGTTGCTATTTATATCCCCATAATGTGCAATTAATTATTCTGTGAATATAGACCAAGAGATACAGACTCCTTTTTACGGTCACAAATCCCTCGGTACTATAAACTGATCAGGTTCTAAATACAAGGATGCAATAGTTACCTTTTGCATAGTAGGAACCTGGTGTATATCAAAGAAATGATCCATTTGAAAAATCAACATGATTGGATCCTTGCCATCAAAATTTCTCATGTCAATCTTGGGGATAAATTAGTTTCTTGGACCTGAATTGACCCCATGATGTTGTAGTGAATCATCAACTTTTGAGGACCCCAACTTTCTACTCTCTAATTGTTTTTCAATTTTCTCCAGATGTGACTGGAATGAGTTATATGTTTCCTCCTTGTCCTCTTATTGAGTATATAATTGAGGAATAAAGTTATGTTTGATATTCTTGATAAAATCCTTCAAGTATTGAATATCTTCTTTACTAGCCATCCCTTTGATATCTTCTTTACTATCCATCCCTTTGAGATACTATTTAGTAGCCATCTTCTTTTCCAATTTAGCAAAGTCATCAATTTTCACATTTCCTTTAATCATGTCTTCCAACTTGGACACTCTAAAAGAAAGGTCTTCGATTTCCTCTTATGTCGGGGATGAATCCTCTGGGGTTTTGAGTGGAGTATGATTCTTTCCACTTAATTTTGGTGGAATTATTAAAAACATCACACCCTAGGGTTTACCACAAAATATATCCTTCTATTGAAAGCTATTCAAATGCAAAATGGTGTACATGTTTAAACCCTGATTGGAATATTGTTTTAGGGTCGACTTGTAACTGAGGTAAAATTTGAATTGTAACTCCTCTGAGTCTAAAACTTCAGCCTGTAGTACCTTAATCTGTTCTCTTTCCAATTCTACAAGTCTGACCTAATTTGGATGAGCCTACAAAATGTTATTGCAAATATACCAAATCTTCTTATTTTTGGACTATCCAAAAGAGCGCACTTGTACTGTATTCCACGTGTCCATTTTTTTCTATTTATTTTTTTTTGTATCTGAAACTTCTACCATAGATACCCTGGTCTATGTTCGTTCAGATTCAACTCGTCTCACTCCATTTGGATCTTGTATCCTTCAGATATGACATTTTTCCCAAGAACACTTGTTTTGGACTAGCTGTAGGACTAGTCAAAACTTCTAGATTACTCTGCAATTATCTCTAAAACTATAATGGCTCAGGATATGAATTTTGGACTAGATAAATTTCATCCTATTTTGGAAGTGGGTTGTTAGCCTTGATCTCTGAATACTTGTAGAAAAAAATTTGTAGCGAAATTTCCAATACGACTTGTTTTGCAGAATCCAATCCCGAGGAAAGAGCTCTGATACCAAATTTTATGCAACCAAGTCCTAGATATAGCATAAAAAGAGTAGAAATAGAAAATAAGAGAGTAATCCACGCCTAAAATATGAATAGAAGAGATAAATATCAATCCTCTTTGAGGGAGGAACCTCCTTACACAATGTACTGAGTACACAAGACAAGATAAGATACTATGATGAATAAAATGAGAATATATCCTTCCTATATATAGGAGATAAAGGTGTACAATAACAACTAATAAACCCACTAATAGGACCAATCCTACATAAATAATATGTAATGCACCACAATATAGGGGGTAATGCACCACACTATATGGTGTAATGTGTCATCATTAAGGGCCTAACAACTTATAAATCTTTACCCATGAAATCCTATAACTACCATCACACCTAAAACTTGATATTTATAATTTCTAAACACTTGGCGATTACAAAACTTAAATCAAAATCACTCAATGTGATAACCATAATAACCCTTATAGATCATATCATCATGAACCCATAAAACCTAACCCGTGTAACCCCCGACACATTTATCCTTAGAAACTAACCCTTGACCCCTAACTTCTAACCATTATACCTTATAACATCCATATTCAACCTCACCATTGTAACACATATCCCTTATAATCATTCGATATTATTAGCCCTATCAACTTAACCTTGTAATATCTAACACCTACTCCCTATGAACTCCTAACACATAAACCCTAAGCCATATAATTATTAACATATATCATCTTTGCCTCCTAATCCTTACATATCCTTGTGCAAAATATTAATTCTATAAACACTATAATATTAACATCTAACCACTAAAGTTCTAAACTACCATGAACCATAACCCTATGACTCATAATCCTTAATACCCCTTCAATCCGTATTCCATACAACACATATAATCTATAAGCCATATAATTGTAAACCTCTATCACCCCTACTTCTTAATATCCATAAATCCTTACCCATGAAATCCTATAATTACTATCACATATAAATCTTAATGCCCTTAGCCTTTGTAATAATAACACCTAAGATCAACACTATTATTCTAACCCATAGCCATTGAAGTTCCAAATTTCAAGGATACTTAGACATATTAATCCTAATACCTTACATATATTAACATAATCCATATACCTATATAACACCTAAGCTATATAACCATTAAAATCTATCATCAATATCTCGTCATCCTTACAGACCCTTACCCTTGAAATATTATAATTATGATCACATATTAACATTGATCATGATAAGATCATTTCTCCATCAACCCATAACCCTTTAAAACTTAAACCTTATTTCCACCAACACCTATAACCCTAAAATTTAAGCCTTAACCCCTAAGGTCTAACCCCTACACCCTATAATCCACACTTATCTCATAAAACCATTAAATATTATCACCCTTCTCTATATTAAGTACCCTACTCCTTGACCCTATAATAGATAACCCTTATAAACCAAAATCCTTACACCTATAAATTCCATTTTCTCTACAAACTATAATTATGCTCTAACTAACATAAAAAATACCTTATATAACTTCTATAACCATTGGCCATTGTAGGCCTTCTCCCTACACATTATCCATTAACAAAACAACCCATCATACTAACAACAAACAATCCTTACATAATCTAAACCCTATAGCCCCTATCATCCCTAACCCATAATTTGAATAACACCATACTTTGAATGAATTAAAAAATTTAATACATGACCTCCAATGCTAAACTTTTAAACAAAATAATTCCTAACACCTAACCTTTAAACCACTATAATATTAAGCCTTCTAACCCTTAATCCCTAACTTACCCCAAATCCTAATTTATAACCATTAATGTATAACCCTTGTAACCCCTTACCAATCCCTCAACTTGTATAACATTTAAAAATACTAATCATTATAGTCCCTATATTCCATGACCATATTACAATTATCTTGATTGACCTCTAACCCTTTGACACTTGTAAGATTAAACTATTAACCAATAAATTTTAAATGACATGACCAATAATACATATAACAATTTTTAAAAGTAACTCATATAACCTCTATCACATGATCTAACCCTTTACCAATATATACCCTTTCATATGGAACCACCAACCCTTATACCCAGTAACATATAAAATTTATTAACCTTTAAACTTGACATGTATAATTGTGTTAATGCCTATGTTCGCTTACATTTCCCTTAAAAACCCTAACCTTAACAATTCAAAAAAAAATGTTGCTTAAGTGACGTTAGGTCGACACTCAGGCTACGGTATTGACATTTTCCCAATGCTCAAGCTATGGTATCAACATTCAACATTGACAAAATGTTGATACCATAGCCTTAGCATGTTGCGTACCCTTCCATCAATCCAGCCAATAGAGGGGGACATGAACTAAGTTTGGAATTCTAAATTTTGCCCCATATCCATTTTACAAATTCCTAACATTTAAAATGCATGTTCATATGCATAATAAAAATACACAGTGGAAATAAACTTGATCCACGTACACATAACATGAATATACAATCATAATCATCACAAGAATCAATCATAAACATTGCATATTCAATACAAGAGAATACTTATCTTTAAAATGAAGAAGATCCAAGCAATTGGTTGTGTAAGAGCGATTTTCCACCCAACCGTAGGCACCCGATCCAAAATATACTCTTTATGCTAAGAGGCCACCCCCAAGCTAGGCTATGAGGCCACCAATGCAAAGGAAACACCTACAGGCTTCTCTCGCTCATCCTAAAACCCATTTTTCTCTCTATGCTTAGCCAAATGCTCATACATAGATCTACGGGATCTCACTTAGCCACGACAACCTTGGTTCCCACAATATATGCCTCACACAACACCCTTCTAGGCTCAGGCGCACCCTTAACCAATCCACAGTTCTCTTGGGCGATCCATCATTCTAGGTTCTTCTAGTGTGTGCATAGAAGGAGACTAACTTGCTATATTTTTTTGGAGAACCACCCATGCCTCAATTTGTGGCTTCTCAAGCAAGAAAAAGTAGAAAAACTCAAGGGGTAAGGGTTTATAGGTTTCCCAACCTCTTTTCTCATCTACAACCAACTATTTTCTCTTCAAATATGTAGTCCAGTCTCTAAATTCGAATTTATGGGTTATACATAGTCTAGTAATGGTCATGGACATCAATGGGGAGCTCTACATAGTGTAAATATGCATGAGATAATGATAGAGTGAGTGGTGAATCCATATGATATGAGATAATGGTTAAAATACAACTGACATAACTTCTGACCATAAAAGAAAGAAATCCTGATAACTACAGGCTGGCTTCTCACATTTGATAGAACTGACACAAAATTGCATTCATCCCCATGCTTCAATATCTGCATGAGATGACTTTCACACCAACCTCACACATGCATTAAATGATTGGATTCAATAGTAAAAAAGGAGGTAATTATCTCATTCAAATCAAATGAAAAAATTTGGATGAGTTATAAGGTTGACACTTGGACCAAAGGATTTAGTCTCCCATATGCTCCCTTTCGTCTTTCCCTATGGTGGAATCATAGGACCTCTAGTGCTATTTACACAACCATCTTGTACCATTTTATTATTTATGCAAAATAATATTCACATAGGTTTCGAGTTAGCAAGACAAGCCAACCATCTGGTCCAAATAACAATGTTTACATCATACATGCCTAGCTATTCACTAGTTGGTCCTTGGCCTTGAGCTCCGCAGTGGGAACCCATACTTAGCATATCTACATCACTTACATAATTTTGGTTAAATACATTCCAAGGAAAAATGGGGGTATTACAGGGCATTAACAATACGTCGATACCATAGCTTGACCATTAACAAATTGTCTATAGCATGAGCATGTTTGTTTGTTTAGTTTTTTTAATTAAATTGAATGTTTGTTTGATAAATATTTTATTTATTTAATAAATGTATTAGATTGATGATGGATATGGCGATGATCATCATCAATATTTCTATCATCGTCCTGATCCTCATCGTTATCATTATCATGATCATCATCACCATCGTAATCATCATCATTGCCGTCATAATGCACAATGGATGTGGATATGAGATAATGCTTATGATTTTGTAGAGAAGTGTAAAGTCTATAAGGAACTAAAATATTGAATTGGCATTAGACTAAAGACTCAAATCCTTATGAAATTCAACAGGATACATTTGAGGTTGAAAGCATATTTACAAATATGAGATCTAACTTATCAACAGATTTTGTTGTTTGTATAGTAGCTTTGAGCCAAAATTTTGTTCAAGGGGCAGTATGTAATGCCCCATGTTTTCTAGATTTATTTTGTGTATGAGCAAGATGTCTATAATTAGTGGCTAGATGACTCATATTACCTATGGATTGGAAATTGGTAATTCTATGCATTGTTTGCCATATTGCAAACACTTCTTATGTGTAAAGATATGTGTATAAGTACATACACATGTAATATGTGTGATTGTTATATGATGATTAGTTATTATCTATATTCAAATTTATGGAACTAACTAGAATGAATAGAATGATGATGATATGATTTCTTATGTGATGATCAATGACATCTCAATACTTTGATTCTCTAACTTGAACATACGATGATGATGTAATGGCATGATAATAAATAACCACTAATGTTATTAAACAAGTGTGACTTGTGGTAGGTGTCCAAAACTACAAAAATTTTATATGGATATGATTGATGTTGACCTAATATAAAGTTCATAGGCCTTAATCAACCACTAGAACCTAACTAATTATGTAGAAAAATTTGAAGGTTGTGGAATTCTAATTGCATTATTTTAGGAAGATAATATGAGAATGTTGTAGAAGCATGATGAAAATACCATAGAGTGCATGTGATGATATTCTGATTAGGACACACACACACACGCTTATTCAATATACTTAATATGAATGTATTCATGCATGTGTAGAACACAAGATGAAACCTTGCTAGCTTACCAATGTATGAGTATAGGACATGACCATGAGGCTTTGGATTTGTTGTGTTTTTAGTAGAGGTGTTTCGACTTGTCTACTTGGTATGTTCAGAAGACGTGTTATATAGAAGATGAATAGATGAACATGCTTATCTAGGAGTGGATATAACATGCCTATATTGAGTACTTTCACAGTGGGAGGTGACATGCCTCATAATTATTATTGGGAAGGTCTTAGTAAGGGTGCAAAGTCCCTAATCCCTAATAGTTAAACCTTCTATATTTTTCAATAGGACGGTGAAACCATAAGTGAAATCCATGCAAATTCAAGTTCTAATTTGATTTCTATACTCATGTATCCATAGTTTATTATATTTATATGTTTATATCAATAATGGTTTACAATGTAAATGATTTATATAAACTATTAGGTGTGTGGACATGTACATTAGGCTACGTGGTTAGGTGTGTGGCTTAAGTGGCCTAGGTTATTTTATTTGCTATACTCCATGGATTAGGTCAGTATATTTGGTGACTTAGGTGTGTATTTTATTTGTTTTCTTCCAAGGATTGTGGTTTTTGTTGATCAACAACCCATTGAAATTTATTCCTTTGATTGGTTGTGGGGTGTTTAATTTGGTGTATGGTTTTTTGAATCCATTCAATTTTAAAAAATTTCCTTACCATGAACGGTGCAGGGTTGGATCAACCACAACCAACCCAACTAGAACCTCCAGGATCTTGTGGCTCCTACACTTAGCAGGACAGCCAAATTTAGCCCTCAACCAAATTCTACGCTAAAATTGCCTCCTCGTAATTCCCTTTCCACAACAACGTTTTCACAAATCTGTTTTCGCAACAAGATTTCTGCATGCGGGTTGCGGGATGTGGGATGTGGGATGCGGGATTTCAACTTTCCAAAGTTGCTCCCCCGCAACTTCCCTTCCGCAATTTTTCGCCCGCAACTTTTACGACCATCAGATCTTTGCATCCTTCTTCACGACCATCGATCTTCTCCTTTATGCGGATATCATAAATATTTGCGAATCCATTATCATCCTCGAAACTTCCATTGTGTATCTCTCCTGGACCATCAGATCTTCATCTGCGGACTCGATCTCCACCATTCATTCTCTGCAAAACTTGTTAAGGCAAAAAATATGCGGGTTGCGCCGATTGATCATGGAATCGATCAATTCGGCCTGCAATCTCTAATATTAATTATCCTAGTCTTCTATGAATGCATTTACAATCTATTTCACCTATGCAAGAAACAAATTCACTCATGAATCAACGATTTCACAGAAATACAGATGTTCAGGAAACTGCTGAAGTCAGCTCTTCATGGATTCACAATTCAAATTAGTAAATGCATAGAGGATAATAATACTGCAAACACACATCTACTCTTCCTATTAAGAAACCACACAAACACACAGATCGGATCTCTTCTTCAATCTATTAAAATATTTACAAGCGGAACCAAACGTAGATCTTCCTGTCTCTCTGCAAACTCGAAATTATAATGCTGAAGAGAAGAACTGAAGAAAAAGAACCCCCTCTACTTCTCTAATCCACCTATTTAACCTAAACTGTAATCCCCCTACATTGAGTGGTCTTGCAACTGAAAACAAACAACTACAAAGCATGATGAAAACATCCCTATCATAAACAAACAACCATCGGCTTGATCTCCACGCAGGGATTCATGATACGCAATCACTCCTACCGTCACTAACCAACTACGACTCATAAAAACAGACAAAAATATGCCATAACATGTGACCAACTCATCACATTGTTGGCATGCCATGATGCTCCTACATCAGACTCACAAGGGTGAAAAATTATGAACCCATGTTCATTAGATCAGCTACAGTGAAACCCTTAGCTTCCAACTCTACAACGCTCATCCAAGTAGAATCCTTTGTTGGTCGCTTCTTCCATTTGACCAAATACTCCAGATAGTCCTTCTTCCTTGTAATCTTTACCACTTTAGTGTCCAGAATGGCCTCAACTTCCAATGGTTGTGCCACAGGAATCTGCCCCACCCATTGTAAGTCTTCAGTAGGATCTTCACCTTCTTCAAAGGTTCCAGTATCACCTGCTACATAAGGATATAGATCTGCAACATTAAATATTGGTGAAATACCCACTCTAGTAGGAATCTCTAACTCATATGCATTTGCTGAAAATTTTCTAAGTATCCTGCAGGGTCCAATATTTTTCATCTTCAGCTTGTTATACTCTCCTTTTGGAAATATGTCCCTCTTTAGATATGCTAAGACCAAATCCCCTACTTCATAGTTCTTTTCTCTCCTTTTGGAATCTTCTATGGCCTTGTAACTATTGTTACTCTGTTGTAACCTTGCTTTCAATTGATCCTATAGTTCACTGATCCTCATTGCAAAGTCCTCTCCATCAGCACTCCTTTTCTCTAATTGACCTAAGTCATGAAGTTCACACTCTCCTCTTGGATGCATTCTATACAGAATTTGTAATCGAATCATCCCTGTACTTTTTTTTGGTGAATCATTATAGGAAAACTCAGCTTGAGCTAATACTCAGTCCCACTATTTAGGACTCTCTCCAATCAAACTTCTCAACATGTTCCCCAGACTCCTATTAACTACCTCCTGTCTATCATACTATGGGTGGTATGCTGAACTAAAGTTCATTCTAGTACCCACATTGCATACTTTTGAGGGACCCCGCTACCCCAAAAACAAGAAATACCTGGAAAAAAACGTGATGATGATGTCATCATCACATTTTTTCAGGTATTTCTTATTTTTGGGGTAGCGGGATCTATCAAAAGTATGCAGTGTGGGTACTCATTGGATGCGGAATCAAATTCCACATCCAACGAGCTCCCTCGATCGAAATTTGAGTAAAAACACAATGAGATATGTCGAAAATACGAACAAAAAAAGTAGTTTTTTTTAATGACAAATATGTCAATTCAACCATTATGGTTGACTTATTTTATTGAAATTCTATTGGTTCTTGAATTCCAACTCACAAAAACTTATTTTGGCACGTTTTCTTATAAGGCCCATTTTAGACCCCAAATTTCCTCTAATGTGACATACCTTATCATTTGAAGATAAGCGAACGAGAACATCCTCCATTTCCCCAATTACCTTCACATTTGTTCTGTCTAACTGAATGACCCTCCAGGTAGATGGTTTAGGTTGTCCATTTATCTTTTTGCAGATCGACAGTGGCATGACATTGATAGATTCCCCCGAGTCTACTAGGAAGTTATGCACGTTGTGGTTGAAAATTTCAAAAGTAAGGAGAAAAGGTGGAGTCTTGCATTTAGGCTTACCTCCCATACTTGCTTGACCAATTTCTTCTTCTTGGGGCTGATTGTTAGTGGGCAGTCTCTCCTCTGATATTTCAAGTGCTTTCAATAGCTTTTCTTTCTGTTGTGGCACATTGCACATTTCAAATAATGAGATGTTAGCCCTTACCCTTTTGA
>LPNX011071075.1:0-45482 GCA_001517045.1 Pseudotsuga menziesii
AACTTTCCCTCACTGTTTCTGATTTGCCGCGATCGCGCAAGGTGCACGGCAAAGAGCATACGCAGCCAGGGAACACAACAGTCCGAGACTAAAACAAAAAGGATCTAATAATAAACTGATAAAATATGAGATATTTAAAAAAAAACAAAACCGTCACTGTAACATTATACCTTCAGATTTGCCGAAATGGGTGTTTCTGGAACAAACGGAAACAGTTTTCGGTGAAACGAAAACTATTTCCCAATGGAAACGGCGTTCCGGACGTAATGGAACAGCTCCCATAGGCCACAAATGCATAGAAAAACTAGAACCAGAAACCCTTTTAAATTTTCGGCAACACCGGTTCCAGATCTTGATCAAAACCAAAAGCGGCTCTTCATAAAAGCTCTGATACCATGTTAGGGTACACAGGGTACTCCCAAAGGACCGAACACCAAGAATAGATGCTTCACACAAACAGATCACAGATCAATACACCAATGTTTGTCACGTGGTTAAAACCCTCGAGAGGGAAACAGTCCACGGCCCCGGCCAAATAGCTACTTCGGAGCAATTTATTATGAAAAAGAAAGAAAGTTACATGAGCTTCTCATAATCGATCAACTAGCCAAGGACCCTCTATGCTCTTTAAATAGAGATCATAGACCAATCGGGTGTTAAGCCACGGATCAATGGTAGGTATGATCTAAGAGAAGTTGAACCGTCGGATCACTCTATGTCTAGAACATATCGTGACCGTCGGATTAGAATATTTACAAATGCATACTAATGCATACTAAAGAAACACACTTTTACCTAACGGATATATTACACAAGTTGATCTTAACTAACTCCTAAGTGTCTAAATATCCTAACAGGGTTAACCTTAGGATTACCCGTTTGGTATCTTTCGCCTCCCGTTCCCCCGTCGACACCAGATGTCGTCCTGCAATTGGTGCAACCCATTGTCACTACTAGTCACCCACCTCCCGGTGTCACTACCCCGTCATCCTCCACGAAGCCCCCCCCTCCTCTTACCAAACCCACTAGGGGCAGAGGCCCCCAACCTTACACTACTTTCCCACCTCCCAAGACAGTCAAAACCCCCCCTGTGTTTCGTGCTCCTCCCAAATGCTCGTTGTGCGATGAGTTGGGCCATGCGACTCACCAATGTCCTCAGTTACTGGTAGTACAGGAACACATGCAAATTCTTGACGACGACCCCAGTATACCGGTTGTCCAACTTGATCCAACCCCTAAGCCTCGTGACAAATCCCTGTGCCATATGCGGTGTTTATGGGCATTACTCACATCACTGTCCCGATCTCCCCGATTATAGAGCAGCTCTCTATGAGATGAACCATCTGGATCTTGAGACGACACCAACCACCATTGAGGAGATCCACCCCCCGGTCTCTTCCCCTTCCGGAGAGGATAATACCATTTATATGATCTCTTCTGCCACTACTCCCTCGTCAACCGATTTGACGACACAAACTTTCTGTACTGATGAGGAAATCCTTGAGGCTCTCACTGCCCCGAAGTATCCCTGGGATGACATGCACCAACGTTCCTACTTCCTCCCAGATGAATCCTCCTCTAACAATGCTACCCAATTTGCAGTTGAATCCAAAGACTTCCTTCCCCCCAAGGTCGACTGGTTCAAGGACCCTATTCCTGCTCCTGACACCTTCGAGGAGGGTAACATGGCCAACATCTCACCTGTCATCCAAATTGATATCGCTGCCCCAAGAAGTCCCCCCGAACCCAATGACAAAGAAGGTATGAGTTTGACGGAATACCTGTATCTCTCGGATCTGAAAGAGGCCGGTCGGATCGTCCAGAAATGACACCTCAGCTCTGGTCCACTCTGATCACTAGTCAAAGTCAAATAGTACAAATGACACTTGTCATGTTGGGCCCACTTACTATTTATAGTCCGTTGACCTTTTTCTTGTTTTGGCCATTCTGAACCTATACGGAGTCCGTTTTCTGCACCGTTTCCACCATTGGAATCAGCACGATGAGACCGTCATGATGGTCACCTTGTTGCATTTTTTTTTCTACACCGCTAGTCGCCTCGGTTTGCGCACCACTTCGACCTTTCTTCATACTTTTTATATCGCCGGATTCATTTTTCCAAGCTTGTGCTGATGCTTGAGATCATTTCTCGCTCTCACTTGGTACAATTTCAACATTGTGTCCCGACACCCTGCTCCATCGATTTGCGCACCACATCGGTCGCCACCAGATTGTTCCACACTTTTGACATGAGCCATCCACTCCTATCATACTGCAATAGTTTCGTTATTTTTCCACCATTCATTCACCCCGCAAGGAGGCCCACCAGTGTTCCCCCTCACCCTCGTTCCTGGTCATCATAAATGTTCCTTGATTGAACACTTCCTCCTTGCTTGGCCATTCCTTTTGTTCAGTATAAGTTTAACCCTTTTCCGGACCTGGTAGACTAATTACGAAAAATGCATACTCTAGTCACACCGGCTAGAAGAGTTCTTCATTGCATCCTTTTATGCTTCTTCGGGCCTTGGAGACTAACACACGAAAAAGAAACCCCCCTGGAGTCTTCTTATCGCTTTCAGACTCTCTAAAATTGAAAGAAACCACGAGCATGAACTGTCCTGGGCTCATAAAATCCACACGACAGTACCATTCCACTTCTTCCGAGTCTTCTTATTGCTTTCAGACTCCTTAAAATTGAAAGCAACCACGAGCATGAACTGTCATGGGCTTGTAAAATCCACATGACAGTACCATTCCATTCCTTCAGAGTCTTCTTATTTCTTTTAGACTCCTTAAAATTGAAAGCAACCAGGAGCATGAACTGTCCTGGGCTCGTAAAAAACCACACGACAGTACCATTCCACTTCTTCCGAGTCTTCTTATTGCTTTCAGACTCCTTAAAATTGAAAGCAACCACGAGCATGAACTGTCCTGGGCTCGTAAAATCCACACGATAGTACCATTCTATATACACTCTTCTTCTTGTTCCCTAACCCATGAAGAAGTCCCCCCATGCCTCTTGGCGCTATGATCGATCCTCTTGGAAGCACCCCCAATTAGGTCGCCTTTGTTCAGAGTATTCTGCAATCTCCTACCATTTTACCACAGCTTGAGTCTCCCTCAGCCCAGTCACCCTCCCAGATCCAATACAGCTATGATCCCCTTACCACCAGTCAGTTTCATATGCTTCCCAATCATCCCCGCCATCACACTCTGAACAAAGGATGTTTGAGTCCACCCACTCTACTTGCCCAATTATTCCCCCCAGTTTATCAATCCTGCCATCAGTACTATCACATTTCGATTTTCCACCTCACGCTCCTGTCAAGGAAACATCATTGCCTTGATAGTTGCAGGCCTCCCTCTGTCAACGACAGCCCCTCTATTCCAGAGGATAGAACCAGAGGCCCCTGCGCCTTGTACCCATCACCATCTGTGGTGAGTGCCTACGGACCATTTTGGGAGGAGTCATCATTGCCTCTTCAAATGGTTGTTTCTCACATGCTCGACTTCATCACCTTGATCGCATCGTTGAGAATCGCGCAGGATTTATATCCCTCCCATTATTTGTCGAAGACCCCGGATTTCCCCCGACTCTAGCACATTGGTGAGTCACTTTGGAACGCCCAGTTATATGTTCCCGTGGATGTACGGGTTGCGTTGGCGATTGTATTCGGAAGCCCTTCAGTTCCATGCTTCCTTGAGTACCCAGTTCAGTTCCAGTTCAGTGTACCATTGCGAGTATGACCCTTGTCACTCTGATACAGCAACTCATCAGTTCCTTTGGTACCACATTCAGTAGCACTGCTGTTATTCCAGTACATCAGTTTTTCAGCTCAGACATGGTCAACCCAGTAGTATGTCCCAGATTTGTCTCCCTTCTGGACCCTTATGATATCCACAGTGGTTTTTTATGTATCCTACAGGTCCCTCTTTTTGGGCCTCACAGTTATGTTTATGTATCTTGATACGAGCATGGGTATTCCTGCCTCATCCATATATTGAGATTCTTCCTCATTTAGTATTTGAGGCCATGTATATGTCAGGTCCCCATATTTTGGACCCCATTGTTATTATTATGTTATATCCTGATACGAGCATGGGAATGCCCACCTCGTCCATATGATCAGATGATTCCTCATCCATTATTGAGGTTATGTACTTTTAGTTCTTGCAGTTGGTTCGGGATCGTTGTTCCGGGCTTCCGTTTGTTTCTTCTCTTCTCCACACCCCAGGAACACCATTTATGACTTATGATGTCCATCGGCCATACGATGAGCTCCTTCCCTCGCACATCAGGGGGCAATCTGTTAACACCCAAAAAGTGTTCACTACCTCATCTACCCCACTACATGGCTCATTTGTCCATTTTTCTACCATATTTCCCTTAAAAACCCATTTTTTCCTCCAAAAATATCCAAAATTCCTCTAAAATAGCAAAAATCCCACTAAAAAGCCTCCAAAAGGCCTAAAATGCCTCCAAAAGGCCATAAAACCATCAAAAAAGCCTAAAAAGGGAAGAAAAAAAATATAAAATAATGAGGAAAAGGAGGAAAAAACCCTATATAGCTGCCCTAAACCATATGGTTTCCAAAATCATGGGCTAGCACTCCACCACTGAAAAATTATAAATAGGTGATGGAGACCCCTTATTTCACATCCACAATCATAAGCACCCTTACTCTGCCAAAGTAGCTCTTGAAACCCTAGCTCACCCTTGAGCTACTTTCACCTTGAGAGCCCCTTTTGGCCCATTTCCACCATTGGAGAAAGAGAAGGAGCAAGTTGGAGCTTGGAGCAACCCTCTTGGATCACTACAAAGGGCTTCACCAACCTTCACATTGGAGGTAACATTAATATAAAAGCCATTCTTTACATCTTGTTTTTCTGTTTCATGCACATGTTTAGAGTAATTTATATTTCTGTTTTAGCATTTTAATTTACACTTACTGAACTGCTACTAAGGAGTCCCTTCTCCTTAGTAGGTGCTCATTCGCACAAGCTAGGGGTAAAACCCTAGCCACAAATCTTACCTTCTACTTCAATCATTCGGGATTGGTAGTCATCTTTCCTTCCATCTAGGGCTGCATAGATCCTTTGAACACTTCCACCTACATCTCCAACATTTGAAGCCTCTTGAATGTTGTAAAGGTTATTTTTCTTACGTGGGGATTGATTGGAAAAGTGATTTTCCTTGCATATCCAACATTCCACAGGTGATCTTTTCCTTGAAGTATCTTCCTTTGACTGTCGTTGTTGGTAAGAATTATTCTTTCTGAACTTTGAAGGATGGAAACATTTCTTTCTCTACTCCTACTTATTATTCTTCATATCCTTCCAATTCTTCTGATATGGGGCCTTGCTCTTAGTTTGTTCATATAAGTCTTTTTCCTTCAAGATGGAATACTTAAGGTTCTTTGGTCTACCACACTGGATTTTATCTCTACAAGATTCAGGAAGGCCTCTTAGGAACTTGAATCTTTACCTTCTCATCTTTAATGAAATCCACATAGTTCAAATATGAATTGGGATGGACAAAGTTAAGTCAACAATAAGTTAGAAGGTGCTAGGGATGTCCCTATTCCCCCTCACTTTGTGGAATCCATGGTCCCCCATACTCTTTTAGTTTCCTTTTCCGAGCCAGTTGTTTATTTAATCAATCATTAACAACATTCAAATATAACAAAGATTCTAGTAATAACATTAACATTAATAATAACACCAAAGTACAAGGTCATGTTATCAAACATTAATAATAAGTCCTTAATTAAATTCATCATGAAAGGGAGCAAAATTCCACAATCATATAAAATATCATGAGTCCATAATGCAAGAGAACATAAGTGACATGAAGGATCATAAGTCCAAGGCTTAACAACGAGGGTATTACATATTAAGAGTTGACATAGTTGATGATTACTATGACTAAATAATTCAATTTTTGGCGTTGAGAACGAAACCAGAAGAGATTACTACAAGCCAGAAGAAGCAGTTGGTTTTCAAGGCTGTAGATTTCCAGTTGATCATTGAACAACTCTATAAACTAGGATGAGATAAGATCTTAAGGCAGTGTGTCCTACAACATGAGCAATAGCAGATTTTGGAAGAGGCACATGCGGGAGTTTCCAATGGACACTATGGAGGTCGTGCTACTTGTTAGAAAAAATGTGGAAAAAGGACCACAGAGCAATAACAGATATACAGTTATATCATTAACAAGATGCAAAACACATTAAAACATTACAGAGAGACACATATATAATGTGGTTCACCCAAACGATGGGCTACGTCCACAAAGAAATTGCTAGTCCTTTTATTACAGTCTAGAAAGGTGAAGGGATACAACCTGCAGCAAAATAGCTGCACTTCCTCTTCATGCTCTCACAGTCTCTCTTCCAATACAAAATAATACCAGACATAGTTGTGTTACAATGCTTTCTTTTATAGGGGAAATACCATGGGAAAATACTGCGATTAACCCAATACCATGAGTCCACAAAACTGTTGGCCAACACACATCCCAAATTTTTTTCTCGGGGGCTCCACCCCCGAACCCTCGTTTCTTGGGGGCGCTGCCCCTGAACCCTCGTGTCTCTAGGGCGTTGCCCCCTAACCCAAAGAAAGGGGGAAAGAGTGTACAGTACACTTGGGTTACAAACATGACTGAATAATATCTTAGGATCTGGAATATTAGGCTCCATAACCAACAATCTCCAACTTGGAGACTGATCACAGCAACTCCACCGCTACTGCACTTGTTGGACTATGCTTTGGACCTTGGACTTGGAAAATTTATTATTTTCACCTTCATGCTTGAAGGCCAACAGAAACTGAGCAAGAACTCAATTTCTCTTTGGTTACTCCCTTTGTCAACATGTCTGCAGGATTCTGGCTAGTATGTATCTTTTCCAGTTTTAACAGTTCTTCATCTAGAACAGATCTTATGAAGTGGTACTTAATTTGTATATGTTTAGCCCTTGAATGAAAGGCTGAGTTATTTGCAAGATGAATGGCACTATGGCTGTCACTGTACATCCTACTATTCTCCTACTTCTTACCCAATTCTTCCATGAACCTCTGCAACCAAATCGTCTCCTTACTAGCCTCTGTAGCAGCAACATACTCTGTTTCTGTTGTTGAAAGTGCAACAACCTATTGCATTTTTGAAATCCAACTTACTAATGTTGCACCCATAGTAAACACATACTTTGTGGTGCTCCTCCCGCTCTCTTTATCACCAGCCATATCTGCATTAACATATCCATGTAGAACAGTGTCTGAACCTCCAAATGTTGGGGTGCGCACGTTAATGGTCCTTAATTTTGGTAACTCCACGGTTTTTGTGGAAGCTTGTAAGCAGAGTCGTGACTCGAAATAGTCTTAGGGGTGTCGGGGTTGATTCAAAGCCCTCTTTTTTGTAATTGTCAATAAATTTCGGGTGTAAGCCCGTGATTTTGTAATAGTGCACTTCTATAAATAGGCACTCATGTAAAGATGTCAAGGGTGTCTAATGAAATGAGGATCATGTGATGAGAAGTTAAGATCTATTTTTTGGGTTTTAAGGTTAAGTCCCAGCTGTGTATGTGGACAACCTCTGCAGCTGTGTGCGCAGAGGGTTTTTGTAAGAAGGAACTGCAGCTAAGTGCGCAGCTTGGTGTTTGTAAGAAAGGAACTGCAGCTAAGTGCGTAGTTAGACTTGAAGGACAGATCTGTAGCTGAGTGTGCAAATCAGAACTGTTGTTTTGTAAAAAGTTGAATAAAACATAGTTTTGTGGACGTAGCCCCTACCCTGGGGGTGAACCACGTTATATCTTGTGTTGTGACTGTTCTTTTGTGTTATGTTTCTTTTCATGCATTGATAAGTAGATAAATGATAAAGTAAGATGACTGCTATATATTAACTTCGCTGTGAATTCCCAGTTAAGGGTTAAGCAAGAAACTGTGTTTATCTAACTGTGAAGCTATTTGAGTAAAATTCGAAGCTCTGTATTATATAAATATTTGTTGTTAATGATAAAGGTACAGTAATATCCCTCTTCTTCTTGCAGAAACCTGATTCTACAGCACCCCATAGCACTTTCGGGTGAGACTGCAACCTGTTCGCAGGTTGTTGCCGAAGTGGTACCTCTCAAATACCTGAGAATCCACTGTATTGATTTCCAATGCTCTTTACTTGGATTAATCATATACCTTCTCACAACTCCCACTGCATGTGCAATATCTGGTCTTATGCACACCATGGCATACATCAAGCTTCCAACTGCTGATGAATAGGGAATCTTGGACATGTAATCTATCTCTTCCTGTGTCTCTGGATAGATATACTTGCTTAGTTTGAAATGGCTATCCAAAGGTGTATTGACTAGTTTTTCATTCTACATTCTAAACCTCTCCAACACCTTTTCTATGTACTCACCTTGATACAACGTCAATTTGCGATTTTTCCTGTCTCTTGTTATTCTCATACTAAGGATTTGCTTTGTAGCACCCAAATCCTTCATCGCAAATGATTTAGCTAGTTTTATTTTGAGCACATTTATATCCTACATGTTAGAGCCTGCAACAAGCATGTCAGCCACATACAATAAAAGATAATATATCTTCTATTATATAGCCTCTTGAAATAAACTCAGTGGTCAGAATGACATCTATCATAACCTTGTTATGTCATAAACTTATCAAATATTAAATACCACTACCTTGAAGCTTGCTTCAGGACATACAAGCTCTTCTTCAACCTGCAAAGCAAATTCTCCTTCCCTTTGAACTCATACCCTTGTGGCTGCTGCATATAAATCTCTTCCTCAAAATCCCCATGGAGAAAGGTTGTTTTTACATCTAACTGTTCAAGATACAAATATTCTACCGCCACTAGACTTAAAATAGTTCTAATTGAAGTCATTTTAACAATAGGAGAAAATATTTCATCAAAGTCTATACCTTTCTTTTGTGCAAACCCCTTTACAACAAGTCTATCCTTGTACCACTTCTTTCCTCCATCTTCTTCCTTCAACCTATAAACCCATTTATTCTACAATGCCCTTTTTTCTACAGGCAACTTAACCAGATCCCAATTCTGGTTTCTTACCAATCAGTCCATCTCCTCATCCATGCCTTGCTTCCACTTATTTCTAGTTTCTACTTGCATTGCTTCTTCATAACATTCTGGTTCACCAGAATCAGTCATCAATAAATAATACAGTGAAGGAGAGAATCGTTCAGGGGGTCTACTTAACCTGGTAGACTTTCTTACAGTTGCAGGAGTTTTAGGTACCTGCTGTTGCTCTTGATTTTTTGGTGCCTTTGGAACTTCATTTTCTTTGATTTCATCAAGCACTGTGTACTCTATGTTTTCTTATTCTTCTTTCTTTCCCTACAACTGATCTTTGTACATGAACTTTTCATTGAATACTACATCTCTACTCCTAAACATTTTGTGATTTTTAAGATCCCATAAGCGACAACTAAAATCATCAACCCCATATCCAATAAAGGTACATTTCTTGGATTTAGCCTCAAGCTCTGTTCTATCATCTTTATCAATATGGACAAATGCTTCACAACCAAAATTTCTCAGAAATGATTATTTTACCTGTTTACCTGTCCATGCCTCCTCTGGAATGCCACCATCCAAAGCGCTTGAAGGTGCTCTATTTATTAAATAAACAACAATGTTTACAACATCAGCCCAAAACTGTAATTGAAACCCTACATGCAATCTCATACACTTGAACGCTCCATGATCATTCTGTTCATCCTTTCTGGCACACCATTTTCTTGTGGTGTTCCAGGGACTGTCTTCTCTCTGCGAATTCCATTGTGTGAACAGTAACAGTCAAACTCCTTGCTGCAGTAATCACCTCCATTATCAGATCTGAGACATTTCAACCTTTTTCCTGTCTCATTCTCAGCCAAATATTTCCACTTCTTAAAAGTATCAAACACATCATATTTTTGTCTAATGCAAGAATCAAAGCATCTTGTAACACATCACCTACTACATTCACTTCCTGAGTAGTCTTGTGATGTCTGTCTCCTTTCTTCTTTGGAGCTCTATAGTATTTATTTAGATGTCCTTTGTTACCATAGTTTCAGCACTCTATTTTTCTGAATCTATAGTTGGACCTTCCCTTTTTAGACTTGCCGCGATTTCCTGGGATCCTTTCTCTCTCATTTTGTCTCCCTCTGCTCTCCATGGTCAACGCATTACCTGATGTCTCACCTATGATTTTTCTTCACATTTCCTCGATAAGAATAACACCAACAACATCATCAAACTTAAGAGTGTTTGAACTAGGGAAAGAGTTACTTATAGCCATGACCAAGCTATTCCAACTTTCTGGCAATGAGCACAAGATTATAAGAGCCCTAAACTCATCATCAAAGTTCACTTTTATAGAACTTAAATGACTGGTAAGTGCATTAAACTCATTTAAATGGTTAGAAATAGATCCACCTTCCGACATATTCATATTAAATAAATGCTTCATTAAAAATACCTTGTTGGAAGCCGAGGGTTTTTCGTAGAGCTTACTCAATGCGCTCATCTGTTATACACCTGAATGGCACCTCTCCATCCGAGTGCCGACATCCCTCATGTTGGCACACAAAAGGACACTTATGGATAGAGGTTTGCCCAAAACACTATAGATTGGCTTGTCATGAAATACATGCTTCCTCCATCCAGCTAGTCATTTTGCCATTTTTGCATATGTTGAGATGTATTTGCGACTATCCTTCTATACAACTCGCACATCATTCGTGAGTCTCCTTTGTAGCAAGTCCCGAATCCATGTATTCGTGGGTTGTGCTGGTACATAATCGCGAATCATTCATGGGTTGCTCTACTACAGACCCGCGAATGTGTATCTTCACATTTAAATATAAAACACGCGCTAATGGGAGATTAGTTAACTCATTTAACTTAAATCCTTTAACTGCTACAACTTCCCCAACCTTTGAGAACTGCCTTATTTCACCCATATAAATACATGCCTTGGGGAGGGTGTTGATTACTGACACTTGGAGAGGAAAGTTATGCTGGTGGATTTTATACAAAAGTCTTTGGAGCAGTGGAACTCAGAATCCTTTGGTTGCAGAGGAGTCCTTGTCTCAGGCGTTGGGTTGTATCTGAAATCTTTCCATTATTGATAATAAAGAGATTACTTCTTCCATATGTGTTTCATGTCTTGTGGTTTGACAAATTTTTATGCATCTATATATGATTTATCTAACCTGCTTATATGTACATGAATCATCTTGTATATGGAAAAGTGTTTCTTGACAGGTGAAAGAGGAGCAATCTTGAAGACTTTGGAAGTGGAACAGAGAAGAAGAAGATTAGCGAGGATCAACCTTCATTTAACAAGTAAGTCCTTTCAATCTTCCTATTTCTTATTCTGCACTTTAGAAGTCAATTGTCTGCAAGTAATTGAGTATGTTGGTAACCCCCGACCTTAGGTTATCAGGTGTATAATCCTGTACAACAGAACTGGCGACTATACTGGGGAACCCAGACTGCTGTAGGTTGTTTTCTATCCTCCTGACCAGTTTTGCTTGTGAGTCTGTTTGTGATTTTTATCCTGTTTCAATACTTGCTTCAGCATTTGAAAGTCTTGGGTTTTTCTTGATTTTTTGAGAAATTTTTTATACCCATTTGTGGGTTGTCTTTATAGACAGTCGCGAATATTGGTCTGCATTCGCGGGTTGTAATACTAGACAGTCGTGAGTCACTCGTGAGTTTCTCTTAGTGACAGTCGCGAATACTCCTGGAAGTGGGGATTTTTTAAGATAAGTTTTGCTTGTTCTTTTCTTTGTTTGGTCCCTGTTTCTGAGTGGTATTTCTTTAAGAATGCTGTGTAGTGGGTATGAATACTGTTGGTGATCACATTTCCTTGCTTTTTTGGAAGCTCTTGAGTCTTTTTGCTTGGTTTGTTTACTGCTTGCATACTGAAGTGTTTGGCCTACTTTGGGTTGTGGCTTAAAGTGTCTTGGTCCAGATCAATGATCAGGGTCTTGGGATTTATTTTTCCAGTTTGTCTTCTGACAGTGGCTGGTTGTCACCTGCCTTTGTAAGTCTACAATGATTCTTTTTCATTGTTAGCACCCAAGCTAGGGTTCCTAGCCTTCCTCTATTGGTTGTCTGTTGGTTATATCAGCCTGTTTGCTTCAGTTTGTTACTTTTATACAGTTTATAAGCGTCAAGTTTGCTCAAGCATAGTGCATTGTAGATGCATAGTAGAGTTTTGGTTATTTTTAAAAGTGAAAAGAAAACATAGTTAAAGCTTTTGCATTGTGATTTATGCATAAGTAGTGTTTATTTCAATTTAAAAATATTATATCAAAAACTACAAAAACATAGGCTTAGTTTCTTTCATCGTTGCTTTCAATTCATCAATACATATTTGCAAAAATTAAAAAGAAGTTTGTTTTTATAATGGTAATTTTGATTTGAATACACCTTTACTTTCATTTTATTTCTTGTTTGAGTCAAAACATCATAAATTATACCACTCCATTTCCTCTTGAGTAAAGAATAGCCCTTTAAAATAAACGCATAAATTAAAATTTACTAGTAAGTTTTGTTTTTTATGGGCCTTTCACCTACTAGCTTAGGCTAGACTTGTGGGATAGGAAGTGTAAAATTCCCACAAGTTATAAACTCAGACATAGTGGAACTTTCTTTAGGGAAATCCTTGACTGTATCACTGTATTTGGGAAGCTCCTCTCAAACGGGAGTTAAGCACTAGGCCGCGTGGAGGCTTGGACAGAGGAGATAACCCTCCGAATCCTTGTCAAAACATAACCCAGGACTTTTACGCATCTGGGGATTCTATCCTAGACAGAGTTTCGGGCTCAGCTACCATGACCATGCGTACGAGTTCGGCTGACGACTATCCCCCCAGACCGTTGGTATTGCCAAGGTAGCCTTTAGTCTCTTGTCTTTTTAGGGTTCATACCTAGGTAAATCAGAAGGCTATTTCTGGTTCACCTTGAACGGGCTTGGAAGGTAACCCTTGTTGAAAGTGTAGGAGGGTGGTGGGTGATTCCTCTGCTTATGCCTAAGAACCACTTCAAGGACGCCAATTAATCGTTCATCGGATTTCTTCAGGAAAGTATATCTTTTACCCTGGTTTGATTGCTTGAGACTCTAAGAAATTTTTAGTGTATGCTCTGTGGTTTTTCCTGTGTTTAGTTGGCCTTAGGGTGTGATTTGTCAAATTTTTAATTCTGGAGGACCAACCTGTTAGAAGGTCAAGAAGGTTGAGAAACCTTCCTCCTATCACTGCATTGGAGCCTCCACCTTTACCTCAAAGGCAGAGATTAGACACAGATGGTTCATTCGAACCTGTAGGAATAAGTGAGACTCTTGGTGAACTGAAACTCATTGCTAACCATTTCAATATTGACACAGTTGAGATAGAAGAATTGAAGACTGACGAGTTTGCAAGAAATTTTAACTCCCCCTTGACTGATTTAAACGATCCTGTGATCGTCCAAGTTAGACCTTTTGATTCACCAGTGCTAGGTGTACCTGTGGGTAGAGTCATGTCTTCTGCGAAAGAAAGTTCTTTTGTGTTTACCTCAACCCTTCCGGTTGAAGGGGTACTACCTCCCCCGGTAAGTGCCCCTAGATCTACTTTGCCTTCTACACCTTTAACTCCAGCAAGTCGGGTGGTTCAACCACCGGTTCACTCAAACATAGGAGGTACTTCTGGTAGCACGGTTACTGGGATCCCCAGTATACCTACCATTCCTTCTTCGTTCCCTTACACTACCTAGAGTGGTCCGGTAGGATCCTCGGCATATGTCCAAGGATTTCCTTGGAATGGGGGGCACATTCCCCCATCCAGTCCATACGTAGGTCCATCTCCTTCATATGTAGGAGTGCAGTTTGGGAGCAACACCTCTTACGGGAAGAGCTTCCAAACCCCTATTTCAGTCCCATACATAATCTCTCCCTTTTCGTTGTTTAGTGGAGGGATACCCGCTCCAGTCTTTCAGAACCCTGCTTCTATGGGGACGGCCCGAACCACTTACACTGCACCTCCCACACAAAATCCTGTGGCTTATGGATGGAATCCGTTTCAAAGCAACCTTCCCACTTCACAACCGGTGGCTGGGGGAAACCCCACTTTTACCCATGGGAATTCGGGGGCAGGTCCCTCAAATCCCCAAGTTGGCACATTTACTACCCCGGTTAGGCCCAAACTTCCTTTCCTGGCAAATTTAAACTTGCCAGACTTGTCAAAATTGATGAATGGCCCGGTGAGGCATGACCCCTTGTGGCCACCTGTTCCCACCAAATTGCCATCGGATATCCCTAAGTTCGAAGGTAAAGCTGGTGAAGATCCTGGGGCACATGCCACCACTTTTCACTTATGGTGTTCTTCTAATTCGTTGAATGAGGACTCAATTAGATTGAGGCTATTCCAGAGGACCTTGATGGGTATGGCGGCAAAATGGTATATTGAATTGCCTTCTGCTGCCTTTAGTAGTTTCTGGGATTTGGCTAGTGCTTTCCTTAGCCACTTTCAGCTTTCGGTTCGATACGATTTCGGAACATACTTGTTGTCTACTTTTAGACAAAACAAGGCTACCCACATCTCGGATATATCCAAGAGTGGAGGAGATTAAAGAGCCTTATCAAAGCCACCATTCCTCCTGAGTTTCTATTAGAATGGTTCCTTAAATCACTGTTTCCATACATATCTAAGGATGATTCCACATCAGGATTAACGAATGAAGAAGAAGCCATACTCAAGGCCCAACAGTTAGACTTGATTTATTCATAGTCTGGGATCTTGTATGAGATCATCCATGAGGTACCGAGGCCTTCGCACGAAGCGGAGAAGCCTAAGCCTGGACCCCATGCCGATGGTGTGGTTGGGTCTGTCAACTCTCCCACCATTGAGTCTTTAACTAAGCAACTTCACCAGTTGTCTATAAAATAGTCTACGGTGGAGGCAACAAAGGCTGCCCCCTCTCCCCAGAATGTAAATGTCTTTTTTCAAACCTCTCAGAAGGGCAATCAGCAGCCCGGCAGGAAGAAAAAGAAAGGTAAGAAGGGAGAGGGAAACCAAAACAAGCCAAAGCCCCCGAACAATGCTGATGGGGGCAAAAAAGAAAAGAAGAAGGTTAAATTCCCTTGTAAGTTGTGCCAAGAGGACCACCTTACTCACCTTTGTCCCCTTATGGATGAAGCCCAGAAGCTGCTCAAAGCTCAACAACCGGCTGTCCTGAAGGACCCGTTTCCCCAAGGACAGAACTCTGCTTCAGCTTCTAATGTAGCAGGGGGCACTCAAACTGCCCCTGACCCTAATTATATCAACATGGTTCGATCTTCGACTTTGTTGCAAACCAGGAACAAAAACTATGAAACTGAGACTTCTGAGAAGGGTAAAGCTGTAGTTGAACCTTCCAACCCTCTCACAATAGAGAAACCTGCCGAAACTATGCCGAAAATACTAAAAGGTGTTTTCAAGAAGACCTTGCATAACCCCAATGCTAGGGCTGCTTCAAACTACTCAGTGGTTGAACATTTAGCTCAAACCCCATGTGCAATGTCAGCTTTAGAGGTGTTACAGAGTTGTCCTGCCCAACGGGATGTTCTCTTAGTAGCTTTAGGTAGCATGGATTCTTCGAGTCTCATGGCGAAATTCAATTTGTCGGATGTCAAAATTCGCCTGCCTTACCATGTAGCCCTATCAATAGATGTCGTCCATGGTGGTAAGACCATTGGAAGGGCAGTTGTTGATGAGGGAGCCTCTACATGTGTTATGTCTCTGGCCTGCTGGAAAGCTCTTGGATCCCCAGAGCTGGTCCCATCAAACACTTTACTTACTGCTTTCGATGGAAGATCCTTCTGTCCTCATGGTATCCTGCCAGCTTTTGAGATTAAGTTAGCAGGCAAAGCAGTGTCTGTTGAAGTTGAAGTGATTGATGCTCCCTTGGACTACAATTTACTTATGGGAAGGAATTGGACTTATGCAATGTCTGCTATTGCATCGGTTGTTCTTTGTGTCGTGGTTTTTCCACATGAGGGCAAGTTGGTTACTATTGACCAACTTGATTTTACCCAAAAAGGCCGTTTAGAGTCTAAGGAATCCACTGCGCCATTGGTTTATCAGGCCAAACCTGCTGCACAGAACTTGGGAGCTAGAATGTATGCATAATTGATGGGCACGTTTGACCTTCCAGCCCCGGTGAATTACATTGGTTCTACTAGTGTGGGGAATTCCATCGCTACGGTTGTCGATAGGACTGATCCTTGGGTCCTCCCAACTCCACATGAACCGGAAGTGTCCTTATCGGCAGTAGAGGTAGCTTATCAAGCCATCATTCAAGCTGCTACTGATCCCATTCCAGATCCTCTATCAGTCTCAGATGATCTGTAAGAAGTCTATTTGCCCGCATGGGCGAAAAACTCTTTACATTCCATAGATTGCTTAGATACCGTTTTACCTTCCGATGAATCTATTCTGGAAGCTATGAGTGGACGTGATAAGATTTGTGAGGATCTTCATCATCGATCCTATTTCCTTCCAGATCTGAGCAAGATAGAAAACCAAGAGTTTAAAGTGAGACTGTCAGATGATATTGAGGTACCTATCAACCCTTTGCCTAGGGAAGGGGTGTTTGCTGAGGGGAATATGGCAAACATTTCCGCCACTATACCCATCAATATCTTTGTAAACCCAGATGTCATGGAAAACATCTATATAGGTGCAAACTGCTCTCCAGAGGAGATTGCCATCTACACTGCCCTTTTCAAGGAATTCCGTGATATCTTTTCTTGGTCATATGAGGAGATTCCAGGCATTGATCCATCTATTGTTCAACATGAAATCCAAACCTATCCTAATACCAAGCCGGTTAGACAAAAATTAAGACCTGTGAACCCGCGTAAAGCGGCGGCTGTGAAGGCAAAAGTTGAAAAGTTGTTGAAAGCCGGTTTTATATATCCCATAGCTTTGACTGATTGGGTATCCAATCTTGTTCCTGTTGATAAAAAGCAAGGGACTATTCGTGTTTGTACAGACTTTAGAGACCTCAATAAAGCCTGTCCTAAGGACAATTACCCCACACCATTTATTGACCAGATCATAGATGCATGTGCGGGGAGTGAAGTGTTTTCGTTTATGGATGGTTTCTCCGCCTACAATCAAATCCAAATCAAACCGGAAGACCAACATAAAACTGCTTTCATTTTCCCTTGGGGTACATTTGCGTATAGAAAAATGCTCTTTGGATTGAAAAATGCTGGGGCTACCTTTCAATGAGCCATGAACTTTGCTTTTCACGACATAAAATCCATTGTCGAACCGTACCTTGATGATCTTCCTGCACATTCTCGCAAGATGGTCCAACATCCAGATCATTTGAGGTTGATTTTTGAAAGATGCAGATACTATAAAATTCGCTTGAATCCCCACAAGTGTGTTTTCTATGTCGAGTCAGGAAGATTACTCGGATTCATTGTGTCTAGTAGAGGCATCCAGGTGGATCCATTGAAAGTTGAGGCCATTGTAAATCTGCCTCCTCCTCATTCTCTCAGGCAACTTCAAAGCTTGCGAGGAAAGTCCAACTTTCTTGGACATTTTATCGTTAATTATGCCAAGATCACTAAAGGTTTCATGCGCTTGCTCAAACAAGACACTCCTTTTGTATGGGATGAAACCGCACAACTTGCGTTCGAGGCATTGAAAAAATCTTTGCTGTTGGCTCCTTTATTACGTCCACCACATTATTCTAGGGATTTTATATTATATCTGGCCGCTTTGGAGTCAACCATTGGGGTATTACTAGTCCAGGAGGAAGATAAGCTCATTGAGCATGTCATTTATTATCTTAGCCGTTCTTTGGCCGGACCTGAGCTTATATACTCCCATGTCGAGAAGTTAGCCTTAGCAGGCGTTTATGCTGTGCAGAGGTTGCGCCACTATATTTTACTGAGGACCACCACAGTAGTGGCGAATGTGAATCCATTCCAATATGTTTTATCCCAGCAGATTGTTGGGGGAAAATTTAACAAGTGGATAGTCATTATTCAGGAGTTTGACCTGGATTTTCAATCCGCTAAGTCTAAAAAGTTCTTAGTTTTTGCTGAGCTAATAGCAAAATTTCCCACTGAAGAAAATGTAGCGGTGGAGGATGACTCATTCCCAGATGAGCACATCTTCCTCATATCCACCTCTGATCCTTGGTATGGGGATATTCTTATATATCTCTAGAATTTGAAGTATCCTAACACTTACTCTAGGGAGGAACGACGTAAGTTACGCCTTCATGCCAAGAACTACCTCATTATAGGAGATACATTATATCGACGAGGGGTAGATTCCGTCTTGCATCGCTGCCTGACTCATGAGGAAGCGGAGATTGTCCTAAATGATTCCCATAGCGGAGCATGTGGGGGTCATTTATCTGGGTTAGCAATGGCCCAGAAGATATTGCGTGCTGGTTATTTCTAGCCCACTATCTTTAAAGATTATGTGGAAGCCGTGAAGCACTGTCATCCGTGTCAGCTTTACACCAGAAAAATGTGGTCGCATCCTGCTCCGTTATTTCCTGTTGTCTCGGTAGGCCCCTTCATGAAATGGGGGATTGACTACATGACATGCAACCCAGTCTCGGCTGGGGGGCATAAATACATCATTGTCATTGTTGACTATTTTACAAAATGGGCAGAGGAAATGCCTACTTTCAAAGATAACGGGGAAACTGCAGCTTTCTTTGTTTTCAATCAAATTATTGCAAGGTTTGGTATTCCCAAAGTGATTGTCACTGACCATGGCAGTCATTTTCAAAATGACATGATGACGGAACTGACTACAATGCTCGGATTTAGACAAGAACACTCTTCTCCATACTATCCGCAAGCAAATGGTCAGGTTGAGGCTGTAAACAAGACTTTGAAAACTATCCTTAAACGGACAATTGATGCAGCCCGTTCTAATTGGCACATCATGTTATATCCTGCTCTTTGGGCTTACATAACTAATGTTAAGACTGCCACGGGTTATTCACCTTTCCAACTCGTTCACGGGGTGGAAGCAGTTACTCCGATTGAATGCAAAATCCCGTCCTTGAAGATAGCCATTCATGTGTTACCTAATACGACTGAGCTTGAGAAACGTCTGGTACACTTAGAACACCTTGATGAACAATGTAGAGATGCGTTGACTACGAATCAGGCTCATAAAAATAGGGTTAAATCTCAATATGATAAAATGGTCAAACCTAGGGTTTTCTCTGAAGGGGAACTTGTCTTGCTTTGGAACCAAGATAAAGAACCTCTGGGGGCAGGAAAATTCAAGGCTATGTGGTTAGGACCCTATGTCATGTCGAAGGTATTAAGTAAAGGTGCATATGAATTAGTTGATTATGATGGGAATAAGCTTCCTGAGCCTAGAAGTGGGCTCTACCTGAAGAAGTACTATGCTTAGGCTTAGCACTTTTTCTTGTATTTTAGTGTATGTATTTTTATGTACATTAGGTTGTCAGTTTTGTTTTTTATATTATCTGCTGGTTGTTGCAGATGTCTTCCGAAATGTATGTAGGTTTCACTGATGGCGCCAACCGTCACACTTGCAACCTGGCCTCAGCAGCATGGGTTATCTATTGTCCCACTGTTGACGGGCATATGTGACTATGCACGTAACGGGGGAAAACAACCCAGACTGAGATCCTTAAAGCAGGCTCCAAGCTGTTTGGGATGGTTGTTCCCGACAGGTTTAAAGGCTCTATTAGCCTGAAAGTCTATGAATAAAACTAAGCTACTGTTCTGGTTAATTTAATCTACAAAATACCTACGTATGTACAAATTAAACTAGATAATCTGATTACTAATGAATTAATAATATTACTAAATTAATCTATGAATTAAATATACTCAATCAATTTAACTTATAATATAATAATAAAAAATTAATCAAATATTAACATGTTAAATGAATTAAAAAATGCATTATAAACATATATTCATTATTCATAAAAACAGAAAATGACTTGACATTGATGTAAATACAACGATCTGGTTCAAAAAGATTTTCAAAAATAAAAGAAAAGACACTATTAATCTGCTCTAAACAATCCTATCCCGATCGGGAGCGAAGAGAATATTAATCTGCAATCAAATTCTGCCAATGGAACTACTGCATGAATATTCTTGAAAATACTAAAAGAAATTCAGACATTAACAAGACCACACAGTAATCACAATATATCACATATGCTATGATGTCAATCATCAAGTTAACAACATGACATATCAGCAAAATCAAAACAGTATTTAAGTTGATCACTATACATGATATATTGCATGATTCTTCAAAGAAACCATATCAAACATAAATAATGTGGGAAAAACAACAAAACCAAGCGGTACCATGAACATATATGCAAAGTAGAAATACTATAATCATATATAAGTATCACCAGTTTAAAAACTGTAAATGCTGACAGCAAACTGCCTCCATTTACAGGAAGATCAAACAATGGTTTTTTTTTCTCCTTTCCCAAGCTATCGACCTCAAAGAATCCTCGCTGGAAGCATCTCAATCAGAACAACAAGAAAAAAAAAAACTGGCTGGCCTGTTCAATGCAACTCCCAGTCTACTCTTTGCACTATGAAAGACAAATCTCCCACCGTCCTCTGAGCCCTCCTCCCCTTTTGCAATCAAATTTTTGTTTGCTTAAATAAGCCAAGGTAAGAATAAATGAAAACCAAATCGATCTTTGAGCTGGCGAATTTCTGGAAAGAACCGTTTCTTTGCCGGCCGCAACTGCAAAAATCGTGTTCAGAGGATCCCAAAAATCTCTTAGAATCCATCACTTTCTGGGGAAATCTCTCTTAGTAAAGATAAATGGGCTCGTTCTGGAGAAAAACCATGTGGCATATTTTTGAGAGCTGTCTCCATTTATGAGCAGTGAACCCCGGAAAAATACCTGCCTGTTTAGCTACGCGTTTTTTTTAATTGGCCAAAAATGAAGTTCGTGGCATACCTTCCTTCAATTTTTATGAAATAAAATGCCAATCAGTTCATTGATAGATGGAAGGAACTGCAATGAACTTGTTTCAAGAATCCCGGGTATGATCAACCCCTGATGATACCATCATCAGCATTCGATGAACGTGACCTCTCGTTTTGCTGTGGTTACCTCCTTTAACCTGCATCATTCCGAAAATCATAAATGCAAACAATTTTTAATATGGCGATTCAATTACTGATATTGTGCATTCTATTTTCCACATTAATTCTATTAAAATATATTTATGAAGAAATGATAGCACAGAATATTAACCGACTCCTTTTCCACTCCATGTTTAAACTACACAATAAAACAACAGAATTATCATGAAAGATAAATGAAGTAGAATCAGAGACTTCCCTTTTACGCTGGACATAGTGTAAATTCGGAATGACCGTAGCCATTTCCTTCATAGGATGGCAATGTTTAACCTCACAAAAGGAAATCCTTCATGAATTCGCGATATGTTCTTGATTCTAGATTGCAACTGTTCTTGTATTCATGCAATTTCTTCGCCCTAATCTACGCAACTGCTGATCTGGATATACATATCACTGTAGAATGCAAACCATCTATAGTTTTTATGATGCATCGTGGCATTCTTTGCTTGACAATTTGGCGATATAATAGTAAGAAGTCTCTAGCATGATCCTCACCATAAGCTTTAGGCACTATTTCCATGTAGTATGGTGAAAACTACGTGATGATTTAACAAATAATTCCTGTTCCTTTCAACAATCTGGCAATAACTGGCCAGTGAGTAGGTAATCATTATCGAGTAGTAGATCAAGAATTATTCCTGAATAACTGGGTGAACAATTAGCATGGCGATCATTCTCATCAATCAATTGCTTGTTTTTTTTTTTACTTTCACCCTGCCTTCAAAAATAGACTGTCTTCCCACCGATTTGATCGCATATCCATAATCTTCACCAACAAATCTCTCCGTGATCTCGTACAGCTCAGCAGATTTGGGCAATGATTTCGCACATAATCAATATTATTTCTTCCCTTCTGGCGAATCTACCTCGTTGATAGATTATCATCAATTCGACAATCTCTCACGAACTATGTGATATCTGATACAAATATTCTTTGAGATTGCCATGAGGTTGATCATATAACAAAGCAGCGTGACTGTTGATCCAGCTGTGTTGGTGATTTATGAAAACAAGATATGGCATTAATTGCAAAAGTGCTAAAAGTTTTACTACCATAAATCTCCTTTCAATATAAACATCATATTTTAATTCATGAAATAATTATTTATTGATTAAAATACTCTTTTGGTTGTCGTTTCATATGGAGAATATCCAATAATATTCATGGTTACTTTGTCTTTCACCCATGTGGAGGAATGTCCACCAATATTACCAATACTGAGAATGCTCATATTGTTTGGGCTCATGCATATTCAAAAATATATAACTCTCAATGACATCCAAGCATCCATCCTTGGTCTTTTGAATAAAATACATCCACATTTTACTATATAATAGTTTCAACCTTCAATGGGAGACATGCTATGCGAAATATAAATCCCACAACCCATAGTATCAACCTCGACTTTTACATGCAATAATAAAGATGACATATGAAGCCCATCATAAAGATCAAGATCAAATAATAAGGTTGTGTTATACGTAATTCGTGGATTGAACAAAATGCCTTGGAAATATAATTCGAATGAACTTTGATAAGGTGCCAAAAATACAATAATCAGCCTTCCAATTTAAAAACCTTATCAATATTTACGATAACAAAATCACATAATAAAATCAAATGATAAATATTTGGATAATATTTCAAGATTAGGTTATGACAAATTATTAACACTTATCCCTTGATTTTCAATGCAAATCCACTCAAAATAATAATTTCAAAGTAGTGATTTTGTCAACTAATCCATAGTTCGCAAAGGTTTTTCTTTAAAAAAACAATTTAATTTCATTGTTTCAGTAGCTTCTGGAATATCACGATTTCAGTAGCTGTCAATTCTTTAAGTTTGCTATATGAAATTCAAACATTTCATCAAAACAAAATACAATTTTGTTTGATGAAATAATGTTTTTTTAAGGCTGTTGAGCAGGGGCACAACATATGGCGACTGACTGGGTGAAACAGTTATCTCTGCGAAAACATGAAATCTGACTTGTGTATGTAGCAAGATAAGAAAATTTTTCTTCAACTCAGATTAGCATTTTCCTGAAGATAAAAGAACTGTTCCTTGCGAGAAGACTAGATTTCAAACTAATACCAAATTCAATTCTTTTATCATTATCCAGAGATTACCTTCAAAAATGATACGAATTTTCTGTTTTTTTAGAAAACATAAGACTCCAAAAGAAATTAGTTCTGGGAAATACAACGCAATTTTGATACTTGACCAGTTTTTTAAGATATGATCCCAATACTACAGTCATGACCCTCCCCGAAGCGTCCATAGCTTCGAAAAGGTTGACTTTTAACCACACAACCTACCGTTCTAGTCCCAAGATAAGATAAAACACAGATATTTAGAACTTCTCAATTTATTAATGGGTAAGCTGCATTGGAACCTCTTCACGAGTGTGGGATGACCTTGGAATCTTATAGATTTTTGTATATATAACAATTTATAATTTGGAATCCAAGTATGCCACATACGGAGCCCTCCTACCCACAGGCGTCCATAGCCTCGAAAGGGTACATCTTTTAACCCATTCTACCCAACGGCTTATATCCCAAGCTAATAAGTTTAAAGAAGGTTTCATACTCAGCATTTAAGTGCTCATCTAAAAGAGATTTGCATGTTTATAATGGGGGAACGTAATAGGAAACTCTTTACGAGTAAGATAGCGTAAAGGATCTATAGATAACTGATTTTATTATTAAATTGCAACTGCTTTCCCAGAACTGATTTCTAAATAAGTAATAGAATTCCTAGTAATAGTGACTTCGATATCCATTAAATCCAACAATTTGAGGATAATGATAAAAGAAACGAAATACAGTGAAAGTTTTCATCTAGTAGTTTTGTTTACAACAGTTCAATTTCCTTTTCTTTTATTTCTGAGATAAGAACAAATTTCTAAAAGTCTAGCTTTCTTCATCTTTTATATAATCAGATTCCAAGTTTATGATAGAAAAACATTCCCAGATCTCAATCATTTTTCCAGCTTTTGAAAAATCAAAGGAGAACAAAAATCAAAAGAAAAAGCAAAATAATATATACATGAGTTTTATTTGAGCAAATCACAAAAACGAAGGATTTCAAAGTCTACGAGAAAACTCTTAGCAAAGAAAATGAAATTTTAAAATAAATTATACACACATAACACATGAGTTAAATCAAGATCTCATCAAATGGAGAATGGGTTTAACAACCTATGACTGATTACCAGCAAAGAAAATGAGAGATCAAAATAGATTAACATGTTTTAAAGTTTTTTATCCCTATTTTTTTTTTTAAATCTTTCAATTAAGTCAAAGTTGTTTTTTAATAATTGATGGGATGTTAATCTAATGTGTTTTATTCAGAAATAAAAGTAACAAAATAAATCCTAATGAGTATGCAGATATAAAAGGATGAAAGGTTCTTTCTTTTAATGAGAAGATTAAAAAAAATGAGAGGAAGTAAAGAACTGCTTCCCTGATAATGATGTCGTCATCTCATTATTAAAATGATGTTGTCGAAACTCCATATATCTGCATTTATTCAAATGTAAACAAACATAAATCATTCTAAATTATAAACCTAACCTAAACTAATAAAATAAAACATATACAAACTAAGTAAATGAAAATTTCCAATGAAGCCATTCGCATAGCTTGAAACCTGCCAGAGAAAACAAGTCATGTATGAGTATTGGAAATTGGAATAATTCAAAATGAAGAAAAGAAACTAAATTAAATTTTGTATGTACAAAGCATAAAAGATGACACGGAAACCTTTTAATAAATGATTCCTCCCACCATGCAAAAATTGGATCATAAAAATCAAGTCGGAAGAAGATAGATTTCTCATGAGAATCATGACTAAAAAGAACCTTATCAGAAGTATGATTTAAAATTCATGAAAAAGGATCAGTAAAAAATGTATCTTTTAACACAATATCATCATGACTAAATTTAAAAAAAGCAAAATGACATTTGGGTATTATCTTAAAATTGATGACATTATCTTCAGATATGATTACCATGTTGCAATGAAGAAAATTAATGTTCAATACATCATGAATAAATTGTGCATCCCTTTCAATATTACAGATTGAATCATAATCCTTACTGACAAAAGATAAAATGGATGAACATGCGTGAGTCTGATAAGTAACGATAGAAGAAAAATTATGATCTTCTTCATGACAAATTTGAAATAAATCAGAATGGATATCAAAATATCCTTCATCTTCAAA
Source organism: Pseudotsuga menziesii (assembly GCA_001517045.1). Classification (NCBI taxonomy): domain Eukaryota; kingdom Viridiplantae; phylum Streptophyta; class Pinopsida; order Pinales; family Pinaceae; genus Pseudotsuga; species Pseudotsuga menziesii. The sequence goes on from LPNX011071075.1 coordinate 25,428, forward strand.
AAATGTATTTCCTTGTAACCTATCAAAATCTGACCATAATGAAGTATTCCTTAGAAAATCATTAGCACGTAAATGTAGTCTATGATCAACAAAAACATCAGGATACAAAGAGTAGTAAGAGTCAGAGTATAAAAAGGTAAATGCTTCTCTATTGATATGATTTGTTTCATTGACTTCTTTAACAGAAGCATCATTGGCAAAACTCTGATCTAATGAATTTTGTGAAGAAATGAAAAGAACTAACTCATCATGAAAGGAAGATGATGAAATTATATCATCACTAGCACATTCAGTTGAAGAATTAGGAATTTTTGGTTTATCTTCCATTGTCTTGTGAACAACAAGAGTTTCGAAATTATCGCTTAATGTAAAAGTTGAATCATCATCCTTTTTCTCTTGTTCTTGAAATAACATGTCATAAAATTCTATGATTTGTCCATTTTCAGCAGTGGAATTAGAAAGAATAGATTCTAAATCATGTTCAACTAATGAACTAACATGCCTGCTATCTATTGCAGAATTTTCATTCTTTTCCAAATCATGAAAATCAGAGAGAGAGATAAGATGGAGAAACCAATCCATTTTTTCTTTTTCGGAGAGCTGGTGTCCTTCACAAAACCTGTAACATATTAACATAAATTTGAAAAAAAAATCATCAAGAGATTCATCTTTATGTCTACGAATATTTTCTAACTCAAGTCCAAGTTTCTTGTAGCTATAATCCTCATGAGCATTAAGAAATAACTTCATGAAGTGTTCCCATGAATGAATGGATTTTGGTGGCAAGAATTTAAACCAAATCAGAATTCTTCCTGTGAAAGTAGCTGCAAAAAGTTTGCATTTCTCAACCTCATCAAATAGATCTATGCAATCACAAAAAGAATTAAATACCGAAAGTTGGTGTGAGAAGCAGAAATCTTACCTTCTCCATTGAAGCTCAGTCTTTGCAAGAAATTAGACAGCTCTGGAGAAAAACTTTCACCAGATGTATGAAAGCTGAAAGCATGATCTAAATCAGTAATATCAGCGACTTCATAGTAAAAATAAAAATAAATGAAATAAAAAATCAACCAACTCAAAATGTCCTTCTTGCTGATCAGGCCCTCCTTCTAGCGCCATTGTTGACGGGCATATGTGATTATGCACGTAACGGGGGAAAACAACCCAAATCGAGATCCTTAAAGCAGGCTCCAAGCTATTTGGGATGGTTGTTCCCGACAGGTTTAAAGGCTCTGTTAGCCTGAAAGTCTATGAATAAAACTAAGCTACTGGTCTGGTTAATTTAATCTACAAAATACCTACGTATGTACAAATTAAACTACATAATCTGATTACTAATGAATTAATAATATTACTAAATTAATCTATGAATTAAATCTACTCAATCAATTTAACTTATAATATAATAATCAAATATTAATCAAATATTAACATGTTAAATGAATTACAAAAATGCATTATAAACATATATACATTATTCATAAAAATAGAAAATGACTTGACATTGATGTAAATACAATGATCTGGTTCAAAAAGATTTTCAAAAATAAAAGAAAAGCCACTATTAATCTGCTCTAAACAATCCTATCCCAATCGGGAGCGAAGAGAATATTAATCTGCAATCAAATTCTTCCAATGGAACTACTGCATGAATATTCTTGAAAATACTAAAAGTAGAGATAAATGGGCCTGTTCTGGAGAAAACCCATGTGGTGAATTTTTTAGATCTGTCTCCATTTATGAGCAGTGAACCCCGGAAAAATACCTGCCTGTTTAGCTATGCGTTTTTTTTAACTGGCCAAAAATGAAGTTCGTGGCATACCTTCATTCGATTTTTATGAAATAAAATGCCAATCAGTTCGTTGATAGATGGAAGGATCTGCAACGAACTTGTTTCAAGAATCCCGAGTATGATAAACCCCCGATGATACCATCATTAGCATTCGATGAATGTGACCTCTCGTTTCACCGTGGTTACCTCCTTTAACCTGCATCATTCCGAAAATCATAAATGCAAACAATTTTTAATATGGCAATTGAATTACTGATATTGTGCATTCTATTTTCCACATTAATTCTAGTAAAAGATATTTACGAAGAAATGATAGCACATAATATTAACCGACTCCTTTTCCACTCCATGTTTAAACTACACAATAAAACAACAGAATTATCATGAAAGATAAATGAAGTAGAATCAGAGACTTCCCTTTTACGCTGGACATAGTGTAAATTCGGAATGACCATAGCCATTTCCTTCATAGGTTGGCAATGTTTAACCTCACAAAAGGAAATCCTTCATGAATTCGCGATATGTTCTCGATTCTAGATTGCAACTGTTCTTGTATTCCTGCAATTTCTTCGCCCTAATCTACGCAACTGCTGATCTGGATATACATATCACTGTAGACTGCAAACCATCTATAGTTTTTATGATGCATCGTGGCATTCTTTGCTTGACAATTTGGCGATATAATAGTAAGTAGTCTCTGGCATGATTCTCAACATAAGCTTTAGGCACTATTTCCATGTAGTATGGCGAAAACTACGTGATGATTTAACAAATAATTCCTATTCCTTTCAACAATCCGGCAATAACTGGCCAGTGAGTAGGTAATCGTTATCGAGCAGTAGATCAAGAATTCTTCCTTAATAACTGGGTGAACAATTAGCATGGCGATCATTCTCATCAATCAATTGCTTGTTTTTTTTTTTACTTTCACCCTGCCTTCAAAAATAGACTGTCTTCCCACCGATTTGATTGCATATCCATAATATTCACCAACAAATCTCTCCATGATCTCGTACAGCTCAGCAGATTTGGGCAATGATTTCGCACATAATCAGTATTATTTCTTCCCTTCCGGCGAATCTACCTCGTTGATAGATTATCATCAATTCGACAATCACTCACGAACTATGTGATATCTGATACAAATATTCTTTGAGATCGCCATGAGGTTGATCATATAACAAAGTAGCGTGACTGTCGATCCAGCTGTGTTGGTTATTTATGAAAACAAGATATGGCATTAATTGCAAAAGTGCTAAAATTTTTACTACCATAAATCTCCTTTCAATATAAACATCATATTTTAATTCATGAAATAATTCTTTATTGATTAAAATACTCTTTTGGTTGTCGTTTCATATGGAGAATATCCAATAATATTCATGGTTACTTTGTCTTTCACCCATGTGGAGGAATGTCCACCAATATTACCAATATTGAGAATGCTCATATTGTTTGGGCTCATGCATATTCAAAAATATATAACTCTCAGTGACATACAAGCATCCATCCTTGGTCTTTTGAATAAAATACATCCACATTTTACTATATAATAGTTTCAAACTTCAATGGGAGACATGCTATGTGAAATATAAATCCCATAACCCATAGTATCAACCTCGACTTTTACATGCAATAATAAAGATGACATATGAATCCCATCATAAAGATCAATATCAAATAATAAGGTTGTGTTATACATAATTCGCGGATTGAACAAAAAGCCTTGGAAATATAATTCGAATGAACTTTGATAAGGTGCCAAAAATACAATAATCAGCCTTCCAATTTAAAAACCTTATCAATATTTACGATAAGAAAATCACGTAATAAAATCAAATGATAAATATTTGGATAAGATTTAAAGATTAGGTTATGACAAATTATTAACACTTATCCCTTGATTTTCAATGCAAATCCACTCAAAATAATAATTTCAAAGTAGTGATTTTGTCAACTAATCCATAGTTCACAAAGGTTTTTCTTTAAAAAAACAATTTAATTTCATTGTTTCAGTAGCTTCTGGAATATCACCATTTCAGTAGCTGTCAATTCTTTAAGTTTTCTATATGAAATTCAAACATTTCATCAAAACAAAATACAATTTTGTTTGATGAAATAATGTTTTTTTAAGGCTGTTGAGCAGGGGCACAACACCCACAGGACAGCTTGTTGCCGTGGGTGGCGCTTGTCTAGGTCCTGCTTCTAATAATGTTGCTGAGTATAGGGCTGTAATTGAGCTCCTATGGGATGCTTTGTCACGTGGCATCACCAAACTTGAATTCCGTTTGGATTCTCAGTTGGTAGTTTCCCAGCTCAATTGAGCTTATCAGGTACGAAATCCTACCTTGTTACGTCAGTTCATGCAAATTTGTTTATTGGAAAGACATTTTGAATTTATTACTTTCAATCATATTCCACGTAACCAAAATTCATTGACTGATGCATATGCTAATTATATTTTGNTACCCGCCTAAACAGACGTAGCCAAATCGGTGGAACCCCTACTACAAAATCCTGCATGGCTGTACGTATATGCTTAATCTGTATCGTAGGTACTCGCTAGGTTAGCCTGGCCAGCTTCCCCTCTAGTACCTGGACCAATCCTGGGTCTCCTCCTACAACCGGACGCATGAACATACGCGGGTGCCCTTCAGGGCGGACTGGTCCAATATCTGCATTTTGAAGCATGAATAGGATTAATACTTGTACATATGTATATTTTCTATCATTTGAAAATTCATAAAAATTTGAAAATGATAAAAAATTAAAAAATCACTTACCCATCTCACCCCATATTCCTCCTGGAGGGAGGACAAGGTCGGGGTCACCTCGGAAATCCATCCCAGCGTATGGAAACTGCTCCAACGTCGGTAGCTGTCGTTCCCACCATATATAAAAGTAATCATCGTAGACGCTGTGTACTATGTCTCCTCCTCCTTGACGGAGGAAGATGTCTCCCCACCGGCTCAGCCTCGGCTGACGTGGATGTCTGACCTGTAGTGGTATAGCAGGGCTCATAGCTGGTACTCTCTCGAAGAAGAATTCTACTAGTATGCTGGCATACCCAAAATTCTTGCGTCTTCCTCTCCTGCAGTCGGATAGTTGCCTCTTCATGATGGGGAGCACTCCTGAGCACCAATCATAGAGAGCACCTCTAAAGAAATCAACTGCCACCCTCATTTGATTCCTAGTGGCCATATGTAACCCTGATGATCCTGAAAGTCTCACAATAGTACTAACTAGTACCTGGAGTGTGAAATCCTGGATGTCTGCAATAATAACTCTGCTGCCTTTCTTTTGCGTACCTAGTGTATAGAACATGTAAACATAGTTTTGGACACTCAAGGGGTCCCCGCCCTTTCCAGTGCCCTCCAAATTCACCGGTGCCCCCCATTGTGACAACCCAGTTATGAAATATATATCCTCCACGGTAAGCTCTAAGGTCTCACCTTGAAGATTGAACATCCCCATGTCATGATCCCAGTAATTAACCATGAATTCTAGTAAGCGGACATTTGCCCGCATGGGCGATGTACAAAATAACTTCAGCATCCCACAAGTCCTGAATGCTTGTATTGTGGGCGCGCTTTGGAGCGCCACATGATCCATTATTTCATGCTCTCTTTCCCTCCACTCCAGAAGCATATTTTTTCTGGCAAATACACATAATTTGGTTCAGTATTTCATCATAAAAAATTAAAATTTTTGCATAAATTTTGAATTTTTCCCTATAGCGCAGCATTCGCGACTGTCTACTTAGACAAGTTGCAAGTCATTCGTGACTCTCCTGTTCAAAAACCCACGAGTGAAATGCGTATTCGCGACTCTTACGCTTAGCAACCTGCGAATGCGCATTGCCATAATTTGGGATGATGTAAAATACTGAATTGACCTTTAAATTTAATATTTGTTCAGATCAAATTGACGAGCTCAGGGTGTAGAATTACCTGAAGGTGACGGATTCCAATTCTGACAGTCCAATTGTCCACGGTGATCGATCAAAGGCAGAGGGTAAACTTTCCTTTTTGGTTCAAAAAGTTCAAATGGTGAGAAATGTTTTAATTTTCAAACTATTTATAGAAATAATATTTCGTAAAGTGGGTTTTTTGATATAGTTTGAAATGTCAATTAACTAATATCACCCTCTTTGTGCCTTGGAACAGGTTTACCAACTTTTACAAAGTGTTGATGCTTCTATAGGGTGGTTTTGCTATCTCCAACACATGTTGGCATCTTATCACTCCACATTAACCTTAGTATTCAACGTTTTTCCATGGCCTATGGTATTCTAAGCCATTCGTCCCTTGTCTCTACCATTGTTCTTCCGTGGCTAGGGTGCTTATTTTATGAGTATCATATTTTTATGCCCTTGTCATCCTTTGGTACTCATACCGTCACTGTTTCAGGCCCAGGGGTTTCCTCATAGCTATTTTTCACGCCAAATAGAGATTCTTTTGAATCTCTTTTTACAAGCTATCCCTTTATAGGACTCCCCAACCTTATGGAGTTTCTTTAGGCCCAGTTCTGACTCCTTCAAAACAGACTTGACTGCCGAGTTATCTCATCTGTTCAACCTCATTAAGAATATGTGAATGGGCATCCGCATTGGTGGTAGGTTATCTCTTTCTCGGACCATGCCGAATAATACGAGAAAGGATCACTCTCTTTTCTTTTGAGTTGAGAAGAGTACTCTCATGTATAGGTTTATCACTTTTCTAGACCTGAGGGACTAAATTTACGGAAAAGGAACACCCGTTTTGAGCTTAGTTTTCTCTTTTTCGTGCTCTGGACCCAAACATGAAAAAGATTCCGAGTGTACTTTGTGTCTTTGTAATGCTCGTTAAACACTAAAGAACAAAGCAACGAGTTTATTGTTGTAAGCCCCATTTCTCATAACCAAATGGATCTTTCCAAGTGATCTTGCTTTCCTTCACACTCGTAAAACTCAAGCTATCTTATGTTGTTCTGGAAGGAGCGTTGGGTAGGTGGTAATTTAACCTTTTTAGGACCTCCTTGACTAAGTACGAAAAAGGTGCACCTTTTCTTCTTCGGAAGTTAAGAGAGTTCTTATGTGGTTTGTGTTATACTTTTTCGGCCTCAGGAGACTAAATTGGACGAAAAAGGACTCCCCTGGAGTCTTCTTTGGAGTTTTCAGACTCTCTAAATGTGAAAACACCATTTGAGCATGTACTAGTTCGGGCTCATTAAATCCACGAATCAGTGAATAAAGCATTATTTTCCCATCTCTTCAAGCTTGTTAAAAAATGAAGAGGGAACCGAGTTTACTTTCCTGGACTCGTTAAAATTTAATAGGGAAGGTAAGGAAGAAGTTTTCTCTTGTTTTCAGTAATGGCAGCATGTCGTCCTTGAACATAGCACTCTTTGTTTTCCGATATCCATGTTTAAGTATACACTTGTGTTCAACTATTACTTTGAGTTTCTTACTCCTCCTCTTGTCCATTATACCTAGGGAATCTGATCATGTCTCCTACATGACAGATAAGTCTAGTTGTTCTATCTATCTGTTGTATGTTGCCTTGGGTCATCTCTGTGTTGTGCTCACTGTTCAAGGAATCTACCCAATGTCTGATCTATAACCTGATCCCATCATTGTTATATCTGTTATCTATTTGTGTTTCCCTTCTTTTTCCCAGTTCCTAGTCACTCTTGTGATCCGTTGGAGGATCTGTTTCCTTCCTTATCACAGCATGGTTCTGTTTCAGTACTTCCTGATGACGAAGACCTAGAGTTTTGACGATCGTACCTCTGGATTCACTTTCATCATTGGTGAACTCCTTTGCTTTAGTTGTCAATTATCACCTATTGGTTGACAAACTATTGAATCGTCTCCATGTTCAACTTCATCTTACCCTTATTCACATGGCTTACATTGTACTGGTTCTTTGGGATCCTTTATGAAGACCTTAGTTCACACATATGGACTAAGTTGCGCAATATTATGTTCGATCTCTCTACATAGCTTCCAGATCTTTCAAGACTCATCATTATTGTATATTGTGGCTTCGATCCACCTTTGTAATATACGTGGTTCTATACCCGTATCATATGATGCAATCAAATATTGTAAAGGAGCTAATGTTCTAGTAAATTGAACATAGCATCCTCATATGTAACTTTGTATATGGCATTACTATGTTTTGTTTCAGGTACTCTCTCTGCTCCATTGGATTTCTGAGTTCTCCAAAGATAAATATTATAGTGTATTTCGGCCATCATTCCCCTTTGACCTCACACATTAGGGGGCATCTGTTATACACCTGAATGGCACCTCTCCGTCCGAGTGCCGACATCCCTCATGTTGGCACACAAAAGGATGCTTATGGATGGAGGTTTTCCCAAAACACTATATATTGGCTTGTCATGAAATACATGCTTCCTCCATCCAGCTAGTCATTTTTCCATTTTTGCATATGTTGAGATGTATTCGCGACTATCCTTCTATACAACTCGCGCTTCATTCACGAGTCTTCTTTGTAGCAAGTTGCGAATCCACGTATTCGAGGGTTGCGCTGGTACATAGTCGCGGATCATTCACGGGTTACTCTACTACATACCCGCGAATGTGTATCTTCACATTTAAATATAAAACACGTTCTAATGGGAGATTAGTTAACTCATTTAACTTAAATCCTTTAACTGCTACAACTTCCCCAACCTTCGAGAACTTCTTTATTTCACCCAATAAATACAGGCCTTGGGGAGGGTGTTGATTACTGACACTTGGAGAGCAAAGTTATGTTGGTGGAGTTTATACAGAAGTCTTTGGAGCAGTGTAACTCAGAATCCTTTGGTTGCAGAGGAGTCCTTGTCTCAGGCGTTGGGTTGTATCTGAACTCTTTCCATTATTGATAATAAAGAGATTACTTCTTCCATATGTGTTTCATGTCTTGTGGCTTGGCAAATGTTTATGCATCTATATATGATTTATCTAACCTGCTTATATGTACATGAATCATCTTGTATCTGGAAAAGTGTTTCTTGACAGGTGAAAGAGGAGAAATATTGAAGACTTTGGAAGTGGAACAGAGAAGAATAAGGTTAGCGAGGATCGACCTTCATTTAACAAGTAAGTCCTTTCAATATTCCTATTTCTTATTCTGCACTTTAGATGTCAATTGTCTGCAAGTAATTGAGTATGTTGGTAACCCCAGACCTTAGGTTATTAGGTGTATAATCCTGTACAACATCATCACACCCTTTGTTGTTTTTCTTTCAAAATATTGAAAGCCATCTATGAATCCAAGCACAACTGTATTGTTCCTAGTGCCTTTATGTCAAGAACCTCCCATTCTTCATCCTTCATAGCTGCTGGTTGTTTTGCTTTTCCACCCAACGACAGGTACAGATCCTTCTGGGATAGATAGTCCTCCATTTGCATATTCCATAATTGATAGTTTTTGCCATTAAATTTATCGACCCTAAACTTTTCTTCTTCCTCCATTGCTCCCACTCGAACCAGGAACCCTTCTTTCCTGTGAGTTTACCAACCAAATAGACCTTTTGGCTCTGATACCAATTGTTAGAAAATAGGACCACAGAGCAATAAGAGATATACAACTAAATCATTAACAATATGCAAAACACATTAAAACATTATAGAGAGACATATATATAACATGGTTCACCCAAACGATGGGCTACGTCCACAAAGAAATTGCCAGTCCTTTTAGTACATTCCATAAAGGTGAAGGGATACAACCTATAGCAAAACCATTGCACTTCCTCTTCATGCTCTCATAGTCTCTCTTCCAATACAAAATAATACGATACATAGTTGTGTTACAATGCTTTATTTTATAGGGGAAATACCATGGGAAAATACTACGGTTAACCTAATACCACGGGTCCGCAAAACTGTTGGCCAACACACATCCCAAAAATTTTTCTCGGGGGCTCCGCAAGGGGAAAGAGTGTACAGTACACCTGGGTTACAAACACGACTGAATAATATCTCTGGATCTAGAAGATTAGGATCCACAACCAACACTACTTCCACGAAGGTGCTCCGCATAGGGATGTGGTGGCCCACTCTTCATAATGATGCGATGAACTATTCACAGACTTGTGATGTCTGTCAAAGAACTAAAAAACCATCAAGAATGAATGAGATGCCATTGGTACCGCAGGTGACATTGCAACCATTTGATAAATGGGACGTGGAATTCATGGGACCAATCAACCCACCTGGAAAGAGAACCAATGTGCGGTACATAATTACAATGACATATTATTTGAAAAGATGGGAGAAGGTCTCACTTGTTGTAGATTGCATCGCAACGACAACATCGAGGTTTCTGTTTGACAACATTGTTACTTGATTCAGATGTACAAGGATATATATGAGAGGCAAAGGGAGTCACTTCATCAATCGCACAATTAGTGCATTGACAGAGGAGCTCTAGATATAGTATAAGAATAATTCCCCATACCATCAACAAGAAATGGGACAGTGGAGGCATTCAACAAAGTATTGGAGCATGCGCTTACAAAGGTGTGTAATTCAAACAACAATGACTTGGATTTGAAGATTCCAACAGTCTTGTGGGCATATTGTGCCACTTGCAAACGATTGATAGGGCATACACCATTTAAATTGGTGTAAGGGAAAGAGGCAGTCATGCCTATGGAGTACATTGTTCCAAGTTTGCACATAGTGGCAACAACATGCATGGATGATGAAGCAGCATTAGAGGAACAATTGGATCAGTTGGTATAGCTCAAGGAAGACCGATTTATCATAGTTTTTCACCAGCATGGTGAGAAATATTGACAAAAATCTTGGCATGATCGACATATTAAGAATAAACAGTTTCAACAAGGAGACCTAGTCCTTATGTTTGACAACAAGTTCACAAAAAATCCAAGTAAGTTGCAGATGCATTGGCTAGGTCCATATCTCATTAAGTCCACTACTTTAGGAAGTGCAGTATAACTGCAATAGTTAGATGGAACGATGCTACCAAAGTTAGTAAATGGTAGCAGGATGAAGCCCTATAGGATGACCCCAGAACTGCGTGATAGAAAAAAAAATAAAAAGAAGAGTATATTTTTGTTTCTGCATAAATAGAAGGATGGTGCACTGGGAGGAAGTGGATGCACAAGTATAGGAGTTGGTATCACAGTTAGGAATCTATGTTGCGATAGCCACATGGCCATGGCATTATCAAATTAGTAATAAATGAAGACAGTTAAAGCAGTTAATCAACAATGTTTGTTGAAGCGACACGTATACATGGCCAATTCGACCGTTGGATTTATAGGATCGCCGATGGATTTAGGTGATAAATGCATGATTTGGTCGAAATGATTAAATTTGTTTTGGTCATGATGGAGGTGTGATTGGCTCAGTGCTGTAAGAAGGGTTCGAATGTGGTCAACATTCACCATTGTGCAAATATTGAGTTCTAGAGTTGTCGCAGAAGAGTTGTGCTGTGCTGCATTGAGTTGATTTGTGGTGATTGGGTTATTAGAGGAAATTTGAGGTCTAAAATGGTCCTCCTAAGGAAAATAATAAAATAATAGTTAAAATAATTAAATAATAGTTATTAATTTTGGAGGAAGAATGAAAAAAACTAATTTTTGTGTTCGTATTTTTGACATATCTCCCTATGTTTTTACTCAAATTCTGAGCGGGAGAGTTTTTCTGATGTGGAATTTCATTCTGCATCTAATGAGTACCCACACTGCATACTTTTGACAGACCCATCTACCCCAAAAACAAGAAATACCTGAAAAATGTGATGATGACATCATCATCACATTTGTTCAGGTATTTCTTGTTTTGGGGGTATTAAGATTCGTCAAAAATATGTAGTGTGGGTACTTGCTGGATGCAAAATTAATTTCTGCATCCAACGAGCTCTCCCGCTTGAAATTTGAGTAAACACACAGGGAGATATGTCGAAAATACGAACAAAAAAAGTAGTTTTCTTTTATGACAAATATGTCAATTCAACCATTATGGTTGACTGATTTTATTGAAATTCTATTGGTTCTTGAATTCCAACTCACATAATTTATTGTTGGCACATTTTCTTATAAGGCCCATTTTAGACCCCAAATTTCCTCTAATGGAGTTGCAGAGTGAAGTCAGGTTGAGTGCCCACTGAACATTACGAGGAATGCGACGTGAGCAAGTCATGGTTGAAATTTATAGTGAGAGGGATTCACTGGTCATTGAGGTCAGTATTTAGGAACAAATAACAAGTATTCCGGTGGGATATTCCTCTATTGCGAAGAAGAAGAGAGGGGCACAATAGAATGCATCCCCATTTCCAAACAAACGACACACTAGAGCATATGCGAGGGTACAGGAGGAGGAAACTGCGCTGTTGGGTCCATCAAATTCAGGGGTTGTGGAATCATCAGCCCGCATAGGGGTGTCCACTGTGGAAATCCCTAGGTATGTGCCTCCCATGCGGCTTGATGTGAAGCCAAGGAAGATGACCAAGAAATAGAAATACCCGATGAAGATGCCAACAATTCTGAAGGGTATGGCATGCACCATGGATATCATCCCTGCACTGGTGGAAATGAAGTACGATGATCATGACATGCTTGCATCAATAGAGATCATGAAGGGTCATTATGTACCTATGGTATCAATAGGAGGTGGCCCGATATCACACATTCCACAGGATTCAGTGCGCGGCTTGGACAGAGTAGGACTATTGGGATTGTTCAACATGCCTCACCTTGGGTGGTTGAACAAAGAAAATGCATGCATGAAGCATATTTTGGCCTAATTCCATGGCATGATTTTGTGGCTAGACAAACCGGTCACAGTCATGGTAGAACTTATTTCAGAGATCACAGGGCTTCCTATGGATGGGCCAGATCCCTCATAGTATTTTTAAAGGGAGGGATAACGACAAGAGGCTTGCGGAAAAGACAAAGAAGAGATATGGTTTGCAACGAGATGGATGGGCATACTACGTTGACAACATCAATGATCCGGCTGTCCGTATTGGTGCATAAATTTTTTCTAATAAGATAGTGAGGAGGAACAAAACAAATCAGTGCAATTTAGGGGTTATTGCATGTGCGAAGTAGTATGCGCAAGGTGTACAGATGAATTGGTCGCTATTTTTAATGAACGAGTTGGTGGAGGATGCAATGGTAGTTCAGGAAGGGAAAAGCTCATTTGCATACAATTGGTTATTGACCTTAATTTCACTCGTGTCTTGGATGGAGCTAGACGATTACCAAGGGATGGATGTGGATGCTGTAAAGACCTGTAAGGGAGAACACTACCAGAATCTCTGGTGGGTGAAGGAAGCTGATAGACTTAATGATTGCGTAATTCAATTCTAGATCTATTGGGAAGCATTGTAGGTGGCTATTGTGAAAATTCCACGATTATCTGAGGAGGTTGTGATGAAGTTCCAATGGGTGGTTCAGTTTGCGATTGGTTGACATGCCATTCATATGCAGGTGCAGCGTGACCCATAGAAGCAATGGTTGTCTAACCCTTAGAAGTTTTCTGATGTAGAACTAAAGTCAATTGTCGATGATTGGAATACAACATGGAGAGAATCAGTCAGCCTGGAAGAAGTGTCGAGAGGTCCCCCAGCGAATGCACCAGTTGATCTGGTACCTGATCCTAACCAGTAGTGTCAACATGATTTCGATGAAGAGTTATCACAGAAACCCACTGACTGAGAAGCAGAGCGAGAATTTGAACAATCAAGAACAAAGAAGCGAGATGAGTAGCGTGTGACAAGTAGCACAACCCTAGGGATGGAGGCATAGTTCAATCGACTCATTCAGGAAATTACAATTGCAACAGATGCAACAAATAAAGAGATGAAGAAACAAGCAACAGAAGGATTTAGTGAGGTAAAAAATCGACTTGATTCTTTATTTGATGTAGTATTGAAGAAGGCATTAGAGGTAGCGACTGTGCAAGACCTTGGCTCATTCAGCACTGGGAAATGGGCTCGGAATGTGCAAATTCTTCTGCATGTGATTGAGACCAACAATGAAGACCTCAGTGATTCCTTGAAACAGTTACGATATTTGTCTATAGAAATCAATGCATTGTCCAAATAGACATTGGTGCATATGCAGAGGGTCTCCAATTAAGAGTTGGCGGACAGAGAACAAAGTATTAGCGGTCAGTTCTTGCGATCACAAGAGAAAGAGGCAGAAGCGTGGAAACAGGTTGAAGAATTGAAGAAGGAACAAGAGCGCATAATCACGGAGAATTCCAAGGCGAATGAAGAGTTGAAGAAGGAGCAGGATCGATTGGTGGTTGAGAAAGCGCATCTTTGGGACAACAAAGTCCAGTTGGAAGAGGCAGTTTCTGATTCTTGTCAGCATCTCTATGAGAGAATGGTGGAACTGGATGCGGTGGTTAAAGTATTAAGGCTTGGGGTAGTGATTACACAGTTGCAGAGTGACAACATGGACTTACAGGAAATATTCCATCTTGATACACCACCAAAACAGGTAGAAGAGAGGAAAAACGCCATGGAGGATGTGGTGACATAGCTAGAGGAGATGAAGTAAGAAGTGAAGAAGCTAACTAAGGAAACTACACAATTTTGGGGTAACGTAGTCCAGGATGAGAAATTGGAGAAACTAACCACATAGTTGGAGAAGGAAGAAGGGAAACTGGAAACATTGAAGACTTCTCTGAGAGCATTGCCGCCCGTTTTTTAGATAACCAAGTCTGCAGAGTTGAAAAAGTTGTACCAGCGCATTGTAAAGGACAAGGAGCATCAACAGAGACGTAGTGCATAGTTAGATGAGTTCCAATATATTGGAGCACAACTTTCTGTTAAGGCAGCTTGCGCACCGCAGGTAGTTCAGCAAGGTAAAAAGGAGGTTACTGATAAAATGGTGGAGCATCCATTGGCTCATGATTTGACTGGAAACATAGAGACCGCTGAGAAGTTCAAAGATCAGGTCAAGGAGATCACTCAGTAGTACAACAACTTCAAGCAGAAGATCAATGAATACACCATGTCTAGTTGATGTGGCTTGAGGACGAGCCACAATTTTATGTTGGGGGCCTGTTGGCAGGCGGTTTTGGGGTAAGATAGCTGCCCAACATTGCGGATGTTGTGCAAGGTCAAAAATGCCATGCAAGGTGGAAGACGACATGCAAGTCAGAAGTATAATATTTTATGTATTTTTGGTCATTTTGGACCGCATTATGTGAATTGTGGCCATTCTTCTGTAGTTTTTGTTAACAAATAGTTAGGAATTTGGTTAAGTGGACCATCATTGTAAAGGCACAAGCCTATAAGTAGATGTAGAATTGCAAATGTTAAGTCTGCTTATACAATGCTGGGACACTTTTGAGTTCTTGCACATTCTTCTGAGTTGATATCGGTATGTGATATTGAGAATTGTTTTGGAGACTCTGTATTTTGTTGCGAAGACTAATATGACATGACGAAGATTGAGCAAAATCATTGTCTTCTCTTGATTTTTGTTTTCCTATTTTCTGCAATCCAAATATGAATGCTATATGTATCTGTGATATGGATCTGTAAATGATGAGATTTTTCTCTTCTTTAAATGAAGTTATACTGTTAGATCTATTTGCACATCAATGGTTTTGCTGTGAGTGCATTATGGTAATGAGATCTATTGAATGATGATATAATTCTGCTAATGCATAAGTTAAATGGTAAGATGTATGGTATAAATGTTGCGCTAAGTGAATAAAGTAGACACATCGTCTTCCTTCATTCTGCGGAAACTTGGTTCCATCATCTCTCCCTAGAACATATCAAGTGAGACTTCATCTGCTCTGCAGGTGTTACTAGATGGGGTAAAACCTGTTTGGGCCGTTGCTCATGGATATCACAGTGGTTTGGGTGTCGAGAGAGAGTGGACCCTTGACGACTAGTTTTTTGTCAACAAAAGGTCATAGCTTTCATTTGGACACTAGCCTGAATTGATTGTAAATAGTGAGTATAGGTATGATATAGAGATTTAATAAATGCAGTAGGTTGAATGTCAACTTTTAAACCAGTTGCATCAATACCATGGAAAATATCTCTAATTTCAGAACCAAGTTTCATTGGATCATTATTTCTTAATTCAAGTTAAATAACTTCATTAATAATTGTATGATTTCAATTTAAATCTCAGAATGTGAATCATAAAAATATTTTAGTTTCTTTAATGCTTCCCAAGCACGTTTTCTATAAACTAAATGTGTACTTACTTATTCACTTACAGAGGCAATGATCAAGGCATAATCGTTCTTGTCCTTGCTTTTCCATAATGTTAACTCTTTGGTATTCATAGGTGGTACGGGTGCACTTTTATCCACTTCATCTATTGCTTCTCCATATTTCTTATCTTCAAAATTCTCATTTTCACAAATCCGATCCCACATATCATTAAAAATAAGGGTAATTTTAACTTTACGAAACCATTCATGATAATTCTCTTTTCAAGAGAAAATTAATCCAACAATTGAAATTGAAGAATACATTGAAATTTACCGTGCAGTAAATTTTTTTGTACAAAATAGAGTCTGTTGTATTCTTTTCCTCTCAGCCCATTTTCTTTAAAATATTTTTATTTTCTAAAAATATTTCCCAAAAGGTTTAATAATTCAATTTAAAAAACCTTGTACTCAAATATAAATGGTTGTTTAAAAACTTTTATTTTATAAAAAGAACTCCCCAAAAATTTGATAATTAATTTAAAGAAACCATTGCACGCAAATATATATGGAGGATCTCTTTGTTTTTTCTTAAAACATA
Source organism: Pseudotsuga menziesii (assembly GCA_001517045.1). Classification (NCBI taxonomy): domain Eukaryota; kingdom Viridiplantae; phylum Streptophyta; class Pinopsida; order Pinales; family Pinaceae; genus Pseudotsuga; species Pseudotsuga menziesii. Next base: position 41,973 of record LPNX011071075.1, read on the forward strand.
AGAAAATAATTCTTATAAAAAATTACCTAAAGAATTTACATGTAATCTCCCCTTTATGTGCAGTTTTTATTCCACAATATTTACTAAGAAGCTCTCCTTTTTTGGTGATAGCTCTTTTACGGGATCCTCCTTCATGGGATCCATCTTTCTCACCAAGTATTTCTCACCAATGCTTCACTGCCTTGCTCTGACACCACTAACACTAGCTGTGAAGAACCTCGGCAATGAATATCTTATTACGTAGATGAGTATTACATATAAAGGAAATAAAAACCATTATCTACATTTAGATAACGAGATTATTAACTAGAATTTACTAACTAATAACTGAAATATTATTTACAATGCAATCCCAAAGGATTATTCAAAATGTAAGTACATGGTTAATGACTGAATCTTGTTCATATTATTTAAATTTATTACTGTACACTCCTTTATAGATTGCTAATATTTATAAATTTTAAACTTGTAGGTGCCATTTGGCTCTGCAGAGGGGCACGAAATTGCTAGCAGTGGTCCCTCCCATGGGGGAGATATGTCCCAGGAAAAGGTAAGTATATTAAAACAATTTAGTTTTTCAGTACATATTATTCCATCCATTCATGTCCATGTTTAACTATTGTAACACTTTATGACTGCAGACATCATCGCAAATCCTTGCACCACCTATTTGGTTTTGATATCCCTATAGTCAAAACATAGATAAGTATTTTGTCTACACGAGACGACCCTCTTCCTTAAAAAGAGCAAGTTTCCATGACGATGAACCTACTGATTCCACAGTTATGTACACACTTCCAATCACAGTTGTTGTTATATTTCGATTCAATTCACAACTAGTTTTTCTTAATGTCATTTTCACATGTTTACAACATCAAGATGTAGAGTCCTCCATGCCAGACCTTAGCGAGGTTGTTGATGTTGTAGTAAATGCTACAACTACAATGGCTATAAGTCACATAGAGGGATTTAGAATCTTGATGTAGTATGTAATGTAATGGATTCTATTGATGTAGTAGGTAGTATACAATATGCCGTATGTATTATGCTCTTGATGTAGTATGTAGTATGTCATAAAAGGATGGTCTTGATGTAGTATGTCATGTGGATACTTCACGTTTGCTTCATTTTATAATGTTAAAAATTACTCTCCATCATAGGATACAATTAGTATGGTTCACTAACACAAGGGGCTACAATACCTCACCTTTACTAGATCACGAAGTTGACAAAAACTAGTCTCTAGGCTACAAACTAGGGTTTCTAGGGTTACTAGGATTGGCTATAGGGGTTGTAAGCTAGGATTTATAGGATAGGGTTGGCTAGGGTTATTAAGCATGGGAAGCATTTTATACCTTATTTTAGCACTTGCATTAGGAATTTCCATGAAAACTTAGGGTGTTGACTAATGTCCTTATAGGACCAACTTCGAGATTCAAGGCCTAACACTTGTAATTACATTATCTAAATTAAAAAAGATCAAGCTTCATAGCTATTGAAATGACTACCCTTTCTTCCAATTGATGTGATTATCTTTCATCTCAATTGATGTGATTATTGTCATTCTTATGATCTCAATCTCCTTTTTTTAAAAGACCAGTGGTCTCATTCATTCTAAGGTTTGAATGTTTGATACAAGATATTGGTCAATGGTGACATAGAATAAATGTTACTAGTGAGCTATAGATGATAGTTAGTGGCTACACACTATGTTTTCTAGGATCTTGAACACAAACCAGGGTTTCTATGGTTTAGAATTCAAAGTAGGGTTTATAGTACAAACTAGGGTTACTAGGATTGGCTCTTGATGTAGCATGTCATGTAATGGATTCTATTGATGTAGTATGTAGAATGTAGTATGTAGTATATAGTATGTTGGTAATGGATGCTCTTGATGTAGTATGTCATGTGGATACTTCTCTTTTCCTTCATTTTACAATGTTAAAAATTACTCTCCATCATAGGATACAATTAGTATGGTTCACTAAAACAAGGGGATACAATACCTCACCTTTAGTGGATCACGAATTTGACATAAACTAGTCTCTAGGATACAAACCAGGGTTTCTAGGGTTTGGAATTCAAGCTAGGGTTTATGGTAGAAACTAGTGTTACTAGGATTGGCTATAGGGTTTGTATGGTAGGATTTATAGGCTAATATTGGCCAGGGTTAGTTAGCATGGGAAGATTTTTATAGCTTACTTTAATACTTGCATTAGGAAGTTCCATGAAAACTTGAGGTGTTGACTAATGTCCTTATAGGACCAACTTCGAGATTTAAGGCAGATGCAATAGACATATCTTAGATAGAGTGCTAGATAATAGTATAGGGATATATGATGTGAGTCATGTAAGAATGAATATAATACATATTAACTTAAAATTATATATGATGAGTTTAATTATGTGAATTTGTATGGACTGTCAAACAAAATATGGATAATGAGGTCAAGAAAGGTCAATTGATGATGACCCTTTGAGGTCGCGTACTGGATTGGTTCATGAAATTTGTACAACTCCTTATGGGGGCTACAACAAAAACATTGGATGAAGTTAGAAAAGGATTGATTAGAGAATTCAGAAAACCAAAATGGGAAGTGCAATATATCATAGAGATGAAAGAGACTAAGCAATGTCCAAATAAGAGTGTTTGGGATTTTGATCAAAGGTTTACAATGCTAATGGCAAGAGTCAACTTTGAGATGAGTGATATTCAACATAAGGAATGGTTCATTGCAGTGTTACTATCTCATATTAGACTACCATTGATGCAACAAAAGATTGCAACATAGAGCGAGGCTCTGGATATTGCTATGAAGTTAGATGTAATATCCTACTTATTGTACCCTGAACACTTTGTAATTGAAAAATTTTTTACTGTAATTGTTCTAGTGAGGCGCTCAAGGCCAAGGCCCCACCAGAAACAAGACCTAGAACTCAATATGATTTAGTTACCTAAAAGACGAGCTCGAGAGACCTAATACTTGGATGCAACTTAACAATAGACAACTAATCCCACTACGACAAAAAATGAAATGGTTTGGGAGTCATAACTCGACAGCGCAGTCTTACATGACGGCTGGACTATGGTCATGTTAGAGATAAGGACTTTCCCTATGAGGACAAACTTAGAGGCGAGTAAAGGTAACTAGGTATCATCACAGTGTAGACGAAGGAACCTGCCACTGTCCTTACCTTCGACCTTAAGCCACCTTTTAGACACTAGTCAATTTCTCACACGTTTAATTGGTAAATTACTTATTGCTAATATGCGAGCCTAGGGATCGACCATGAGGGAATTATCGCTTAAATAGCCGATGGGTAACTTCAAACACGTAAAATATACAAATAGATCATAAAGTGGTTTAAGAGGAATGGAATCCACACCCCAATAGGGTTTCTTCCACCTCGCATTAATCAGAGGCATTGGAGGAAGAAAACACGTATATTATATATAAAAAGGGAATATATATATATATATATATATATATATATATATAAAATAGTATA